>JBCJKH010049559.1:28810-50044 GCA_039877255.1 Loriculus beryllinus
GGGGGGGGAAGAAGAGGGGTACAAAATCAGAGGCTCCGGCCCGGACGGGGCTTCTCTGCAGCGCCAGGGGTCACGGCACAGTGCTGCGTGCTCACGTGCCTTCAATTCTGTCGTAAATATCTTCTTTATGTAATCAAAGCAGTGTTTGTTCCGCGGCGGGCGCTTAGATGGTGCGGGGAGGGCAGTGCTTCCTCCGCGGGGGGCTTAGGAACAGACATCGGTGGAGTTTGGGTAGAAGGTACGGTTCGGCCTGAGTAATGCTAAAAGGCTGTCTGTGCAAAAACATCATGAATCATGTCCTGCGCTCCTCCGAGGCTGTGCCTCCGCGGCGCTTTTCTGGCACGGCTCTGCGAGTCGGAGATGTGGGGCGAGGCTCTTTGATCAAAGCAGCTGTGCCAATAAAAGTCCCTGGTGTAGATCCAGTCTTGCCAGTATGTTGTGTTTTGCTTGGAGAAGCTGTTCGCCGTATTAAACTCCATCCGGTGAATTGCTGTAGGCACAGACCTTGCCTGAGACTTCGGTGGTAGGCTGGGGGAAGGAAGGCAAATACCAGAAGGAAAATCACGGGAAGCACTTCCACCCAGGCATTCCTGCACAGTGCGGTTTGGGTGGCTGCTGCCCAGTTCCTGCTGAACCCCTTCTCACCCATAGTCTTTATTTCATTTTGTCCCAAGCTTGTTTTTGTCCCTCACAAATAGACATGGTCCAGTCAATAAGCTGTTTGTTAATATTGCTGTTTGGTTTGGTGTGATAAGTTGACCTATTTTAAAGCAGAGATTCATAAATTATTTCATTTAGCCTCTAAAGAAAATGGTAGTAATTATGGTTCTGTGAAGCATACTTCTAAAAACTTCTGTCACAACAAGTTTTGAACATGAAGTTGAGTTAAAAAAACCCAACTTTACAAGCTAACCGTTCCCCTTAATGTTCCAAAACATTGAACAGCTGAGAACAAGAGAAGCACGTGATGTCCAAAGCAGGCTTTAATCAAGTAGAATTACAAAAAAAAGTAAAGTTGGACACTTTTTGGTTTTGTTTTGGTTTTAATTCATCTCTTAGAGGAGATTTTGGCTTTTGTACACGGATGGTTTTGGTTTAGATAAATTCTTGTGACTTGGAAGAACAGCTCGTTTCTCATAATATCTTTCTTGTCGGATGAGTGTGTTGTATTTGTACCTTCTCTCTGACCTTCAGTGTGTTGGGATACCAGGGAGGCACTTTCAAATCTTGGCAGCTGGCAGAAAGGAAGGAGAAGGTAACATTCCCAGAACATGTTAGCTTGCTTGTTTTGGCAGGAAAATGGGAAAGGAAGAGAGGAAAAATAGAGGGGAAAACAAGATAGAAGGGGGAAAGGAAGGATGTAGACAAGAGAGAAAAACAAGGAGTGTCTTTTCAGAGTTGATTATGTGGAGATAAACATCAGAGTCCTGACCTGTGCTACTGAGATCTGGTTTTTCTGGCAGAAATGGCTGAACTTTCGGCTCTTGTGCTGTTCTATAATTTTGCTGTCCCTTGTGGTGGTAGAGGAATTTCCTTCTCTACCTCCTTAAAATCAGAATTACACTGTTGCAGCTTTGTAGTAGTGCCATTTGAGTAGGATCAGAAATCTTTCTACGTTTGCAATGAAAGTTTCTGTAAGCTTTGCCTGTACGTGAGAGAGTGGGAGATGAGAAGTTAGAAATTTTCCAGTAAAAAAAATATTACTGCTTAGGTCAAACCTTTTGTGGTAGGGCCAGTTTGTAATTCAGAGGGTTGTGTCTGAACCAAATTATGTACAGGACAAGGCCGATGAAGCAGATTCATAGAACGAGTAAAAATACGGAATAATGTTTGCTGTATACTCGCGCTACCTTTTAACTGTTTATTAAAATAGCTGATGGGGGAGTTTTTTCAATAATTGTTACTAATTTTTATGTATTACTAAGGAAGCTTTTGGTATGGCGGGCTTACTGTTTCACATGAAAATACGGGACATTTTAGCTATAGTTTGTATTTCTCCAATGTGCGTGATAGCTTACTTAGTGGACATGTTTGTGGCAGACTTTTCAGATTTTCTTTTTTACTAAGCTGTGTTTCGTGCTCTTGTGAGGGACTCATTACTTTTGCAGTGATGGTTCATTAAAGCACCCGGTAATCATGTTAGGGTAGCTTTAATTCATCATCATCATCTAAAAAAAACCCAGTAGATAACCAAATTACTAAAGACTGGATAACCTTGTTTTCCAGCTTCTAGAGGCAGTGGTTGTGTAGAATAATCACACAGTTTTGACTCTTGAAGATGATACGAAATATTTCTGTTGGTATAAATGTTACAGTGATGGGATTTGGGGAAGTGAAACTGCAGTGAAGTCTACTAGTAGAGGCTTCTTTTGCTTTCCATGCAAATGGAAAGCAAAGGATGTTAGCAGACAAATGTGTTTGAGACTGTACCTAGTTTCGAGACAGCAGGGAATGTGAAGGGCAGTGAAAAAGGCTTCTGTGGATGCACCAGTTGTGAAAGGGCAACTACGAAAAACACAGGTGTTATGCTGAACGGTGTTGGGGACTTAAAAGGTTGAGGTTGGCATCTTCGTTGCTTTGGTCTTTATTTGCAAAACCTGTTTCCAGGTTCCTTGAGTCCCTGGGCCTAGCAACACACATCTGACAGAGCCGGGTAGTTCTTTGTCTGTATAGCATGGAGAGCAAGTTAAGGGCAGGCCAGTTCTGTGAGTTCACATGAGCTGGTGAGACGGGATAAGATGTGTCAGGGGGAATTGGCCAGTGTCATTGTGAGGATGGTCTCCAAAAGGTGGCAGATGTGGTGGTGGGAGGGCTCCCAGCAGCAGGAAAAAAGAAAATGTCACACCTGGCTTCAGGGAGGGGGATGTGGGGAAACTACAGGCTGGTCAGCCTAACTTTAGCCTTCAAGGCAGATTGTGGGGCAGGTCCTACTGATAGCCATGTCCTGGCTCTTAAAAGTCAAGAAGGTGGCTGGGAATAGCCACAGCAGATTAACCAAAGGCAAATCTTGTCTGACCTGTCTGATTGCCTTCTGTGATGGGATGTGTGGCTCAGGGTACCAAGTGAATGTTATTTACCTTGGCTTGCGTGGTGGTTGAGGAGGTGAACCTGAACTCTTGGAGGCAGTGGGCACAGGCTGTGGCAAGGGAAGTTCAAACCATGTGTAAGGAGCAACTTCTTTACAGCAAGAGTTGTCAGTGGTTCTTGAGGAGTGTCAGGGAATCTCCGTCCTTCCAAATACTAGAAACTTAAGTGGTCAGGGCTGCAAGCAGCCTCATCTGACTTCAGGTTTGGAACTGCTTTCTGGGAGGATTGTTCCAGATCGTTTGTAGAGGTCCCTTTCAAGCTAAACTGTGCTGTGATTCTCAGCAGATTATGGAGGATTTAGGGTACTGGTAATGATATAACCTGTCAGATGCAGCTTAAAACAGTTTGTGTACAAATTTTTAACCTCTGTTTCTTAAAGTCAGATACTTCGGAGCATCCTAACATGGTGTGGAAAGTGAAGACAAATCAAATGCCTAATGCTGTTCAGAAACTCCTTCTGGTAGTGGATAAGAGAACTTCAGGGATGAATGAGTCACTGGAGTTGCTGAAGTGTAATGAAAATCTGCCCTCTTCTCCTGGATATGCATCCTCTGATGAACACATGGAACTTGGTAAACAATGTGACTTTTTCAGAAGATGCCAAATTCTGAAGTTTGATGTAGTTTTCCTATTACGAGATTACTGGAAGATGACTGAGATTATTGATTTTAACTTCAGCAGGGAAGGGGATGTGACAGTGATTTATGACATCTTAAGGTCTTATTTTGCAGTCACTTTCCTTTAACCCATTTCCAGTTCTGACACACTGACCTGTTGACTTAAATGTTTTCTTGAGCTCAGCTACAAATTTCTGCTCTTAATCTCCAGAGGAGTTGTGTTTTTTTGTTTTTTTTTGGTACAAGAATAACAAACTGAAAGCTCAAGAGCTCCTCCTAAAGGGAAAGTACGCTGCTTTAGGTCTGCTGCAAATAGAGATTCTGGGCTGGAGAAACATTTAACTTCAGTTCTTACATATTGGAGAAGAATAGCACATACATTAAAAAGTATTGATACAGGCAATGAAATGTTAATACATTTCATTGGAGTTATGGAGTGATTAAGAATAATGTCACTTAGTTACAGGAAAGCATGTAACACAGACTTCTGATAACAAGCTGAGCTCTTTTCTGCTATTTTATATAACATGAAATGTGGAGATTATTGGTAAGAATTCACCCCTACCAAGCTGTATACACAGCTTTCATGACTTCTCAGTTATTTCATTCCAGTTCCCAGGTGGAAACATGGAAAACTTTCACCTTGTGCAACCTCCCAAGTGTCACACCTACTAGGACAGATTAAGTTAGTTGCCTTTTGTTGAATGTTTTAGTCTTTTAGTGAAGCATGCTGCTACGTTCGTGCAGTTCTGCAGTACAATGCTCTGTAAACTCGTCTGTCTAGTAAAAATTTTAAAACTAGAACTGCATTTTTACATACTTAATGTTTTACTTAAATTGCTTGTATGAATGTACAGTAGAGTGAAGATGTGATAATTTTTATGGCCATTTTGCCAGTATTATGAATAGGATTTGTGAGATGTTGGTAGTTGTGATATGCAGAAAGAAAAATCAGTTGCTTCCTTTTGATCTTTATTTGTAAGATGTGGTGTCAACTAAAACTTAGCAGTGGTGGGTATAATTATGTTAATTTGTGCATTTTTCCATAGATGATCTTCCTGAGCTACAGGCTGTGCAGACAGATTCTACCCCACCTGCACTTTTTCAGCTTGGTGCTGATGTTTCACATCAGGAATGTTCAAGGCCTTCATGGAACCAACATACCTCAAACAGCAATTCAGAAAGTGCTTATTCTTGTGGGAATGGGGTGAACTGGTTGACAGAATTAGCAAATATAGCCACAAGTCCTCAGAGTCCTTTGATGCAGTGCTCTTTTTATAACAGGTACTGACAGTCATTTCAGTTTAGAATTATAAAGATTTTGTAGTATGCCTTCAGAAATGTTTCCTTCATGTTTGACACCCTCTGACTTCAGACTGGAGCCCTATTTTTGATCTTTCTATATAGTAACTTTACTCTTCTGTGGCACATTGCACAGGACTTGTTTCAGAGCCTGTTGCAAAAGCTGCTTAATTGCCAGGCACAAATGAGCTAGGATGGTATAAGGACATTGCCTAACCACAGAAAGCTCATAAATTACGGGCATTTACCTCATGTGGAGCAGCAGATGAAAAATTGTTACATTAAATTCTTACCAGCTCACTGACTTTAGATTTTTTTTTCTTTAAAAGAGCTAATTGGAAATGTAGTGCAATTTTTTTTTCAATTGATAGTGTTTTCAGATTTGAGATCTTTAAATCCCATATGGCTGTAAGAAGTGAAATTTCTGGGCTTCACCTTCTATTGTACAGCTTTGGTCTTAGGTTTATAATAAGAAAAATGCAGTGCAGTAATGCAGTTGGGATTTAATCATTAGGACAGAGCAGATGTCTTTCTGTACAGTAAGAATGGGGTGAAGATACTTGTAAAAATATCAGCATTGTGACCAGGAGACGCTGGTGTGGAGGTAGCACTGTCATTTAGGTGGTATAATAAAAGTTGTGCAGGAGTTATGCTAAATACTCCCTTTGCCTGAGCTTGTACCCTTTAATCATCCCATTTGAATGTTGGGGTGTGGGAAGTTTGTTGGTATTCAGCTCATGCAAATAGAAATATTTATTAAATAAAAGCATTTTAGAGTAATGGCAGCTAAGTCTTGTGTTGTCTTAATCAGAAATGTTTTAAAATACGTTTTTCTGTTATAGATCATCTCCTGTTCACATAATAGCTACAAGCAAAAGTTTACATTCCTATGCACGTCCTCCACCAGGATCTTCAAAGAATGATCCCAGCTTCTCCAAGAATGATGTGGATGAAACACCAGTCAGACACGAAAGGGTGAGTTGTTCTGAAATAAAGATGCATGAATAGTGGGTTAAGCTTTTTGAGAAGATAAACTAGTGTTAAAAAATCATGTTTGGTTCTAATACTGTTTCTGTTTAAGCTAGATTTTCTGTCACTTCTTTTTTACCAAACACGATAGGCTTGTAGTGCTCTATCAGAGTCCACACTTCTGTGAAGAGATTCTAAGAAAGCTGTGCTTGTCTTGTAGTTCCTTCTATAGCAAGCTTTAAAAAATTACATTAACTTCTTTACTGTCTTGAAAAGGAAATACAGAACCATCTCCTTTTAGATGCACAAAACCTGTTGGTCCTGCTTCTCCCCTTCCTGTGCAGTAATTTGTTTCTGAAACTTGTCTATTAAAGACACTGAGTTTTCCCCAGTGATTTATCTAGAACCAGCTTGGCCTTACAGCTTTCCAGTGATTTGACCACTGTGTGCTTTGAGTGGTTCAATGGACAGCCAAGGAATGATGGCTTGTAAAATGCTTGCACCTAAGCATAAAATAAGCATAGGTGTGAAGTGAATCTCAGAGAATTAAACCCAAAAATTTCTGGATGGCACATTGCAAGAGAAGGAGATGAAAGTACTCTGTTTACGTTTGCTGCATTCTAATACTAATAGAATACTAATTTCTATTAGTATTTCAGGCAAAATAATGACAAAGATGCAAAGTCAAGGATGTATCTAAAGACATACAAGACCAGCCCTAAAATCTTTGGCAGTAAAATACCAACACCATTCTGCTTTTTTTTTTTTTTAATAGGCAAATAGTGAATCAGAATCTGGCATTTTCTGCATGTCATCACTTTCAGATGATGATGATTTAGGATGGTGCCATTCCTGGCCCTCAACTGTTTGGCATTGTTTTCTAAAAGGTAACCTAACATGTATCACTGAATAAGTATTTGGTTTTTCTTGGGTTTTTTTGTTGTTGGTTGGTTGGTTTTGTTTGATTGTTTTAGTAGCACAGACTTTTTTACATAACATTAATCTTTTTTTCTTAAAATCTATTAGGCTCTCGTTTGTGCTTTCATAAAGGACGCAATAAAGAATGGCAGGATGTTGAGGATTTTGCAAGATCTGAAAGCTGTGGAAAAGACGAAAATCTCCCAGCGAGTCCATACAAGGTGGCTGTTAGTTCTGATAAATTCATTTCAATACCTGTAGCAGATATTTCATTTCTTAATGTTATTTATCGCTTTGCCTTTAATTACTGTCTCAGGAAGATAGGTTTGCACTAAACTTGCCTAGAGCTGCTCACTGTGCTCTTTGAGCATCTTACTATAAAGCAATCAAACTGAATTAATGTAGGTATGTTTTAATTTTACATTGTCTGTTTCTAGCAAGAGCACTTAGAATGTTGGTATTTTTTAATATAAAATGATGAATATACACCTATAGTATACACAGCTGTATGCTTTTCTTGAACTGTATGTATCTTTACAGGGCTATGGTTCTGATGGTCTGAAGTTGATTTCTCATGAAGAAAGCATTTCCTTTGGTGAGTCAGTGCTGAAGCTGACTTTTGATCCTGGCACAGTGGAAGATGGCTTGCTTACAGTCGAATGCAGACTCGATCACCCTTTTTATGTTAAAAATAAAGGTATGAAATGCTATAAGTATACTTAGTTGTATATTAAAACATTCTTAGAAAGCAGTTGCAGATTTTATTGCATCCCATGTTGCTCAAGAAATTGATAAAAGTAGTGTTGTAGAATCAGTTTACTGTCTTTATAAAAAAATCCAGAATTAGAACAAACAAAACTGTAAAGTTATAAAGCTACAGAAATACTGCATGTTTCTTACGGGAAGATTTGACCAAGGACATAAGTGGATCTCAAGAAAGAAAAAACGGGGGAGGGGGGGTTAAAGGAAAGCTACAAATAAGGGAGGCTTTTCTCACGTGCTAGACATGAAACTTCTGATGATAAAAGTTACCAGGTTTTGATTGCTTTTTTGCTAAAATTAGATTTAAAACTTTGCAGTAAGATTCCCTGAGTAAGTGTTTCTGCTTTTTTCATCTGGGTGAAAGAAGCTACAGCAAAACAGTTTTATACAGTGATATCATATAGAGATATAGGATTGCTCCAGTTAAGAACTAGAGAGATTGTCTGGCCATTTGTCTAATTTAACTCTTTACCACTTCAGGTTGGTCATCTTTTTATCCAAGCTTGACTGTGGTACAGCATGGCATTCCATGCTGTGAAATGCATCTTGGAGATCTGTGTCTACCTCCTGGACACCCTGATGCCATTAACTTTGATGATTCAGGTGTTTTTGATACATTTAAAAGGTAATTTTTGGATAAAGTGGCCTCAGTGGTTCTTATATTTAATGAGTAGGCACTTTATGTCTGCAAGACTTTGAAGGATTATGCAGAGCAAAGAGAGAAAACTTTTGGTAATATGAAATAAATGAGAGGGAAAACCAAAGACTGCATACTAGGGAAGTTGTGTAATCGTGCTGCGCTAAGCTGCAAAGTTCATTTCACCTTGGAGTGAAATAATACGATAGTTCAAGAGCGGTTGGATAAAGCAGTAAATACATATATGTATATGTAAATACAGTAGTATTTACAGTATATGTAAATAAAGCAGTAAATACATATATGTTTAAATTCTACAGGTAAAGTGGATTATGTTTGAAAAGTCTATAGACAGTTTTCCCACAATAGCTATTAACTTGTGCTTCCTATGCAGCTATGCATCTGAATTAGTAAGTTTTTAGTAATAAATGTATGTGCTACAGCTTTAGGGTACAACACTTGTCATAATTAGTTCTTGCTATTCACCCTTTTGTGATTCTTTTCCAATATATCAAACTTACTGAACTTTCAAAGATCAGTTATGAGGTTTGCCTTGGTTTTAGGAAGAGGTTCAACCAAATGACCTTCAGAGGTACTGTCCACGTAAATTATTTTAAGGAAATAATACTATACATAAGATTGTCTTCCATATTTTGAGATTTCTAGGTTTAATAAAATCCAGCTTCTCCTATGATGTTAGCTTGTTGTTAGCATCTGTTTTTAGTCTGGTTGCTTTTTGGTGTTCTTACAATAGAAAAAAAAAGTTTAAAATACGGTTTCAAGTGCTTGTGTTCACTCATTTGGTGTCTTGGCTTTTTTCTTACTAACTCCTATTCTAACTGCATGTGTGGACAGTTGTTAGAATCAGTCTGTTTACATCTCACTTGTGGCTTCTTATCCCAAGGCCAGGCCTGGACACTTCAAATTACTTATTTTGTCTTCTGGACAGGAGGGAGTAAGTCACAGAGAAAGGAGTATGCAGCAGCAGCTGTGGATAACAAGACAGAGGAATTAAAAAGCAAAACCCTGTTGCTGTGTTATGGGAAGTAGATTAGGAATAGGAAAGGTGCTGGACTATTTGTACAACAGAGAGGCTCACTCTTACTGTCTTGTGAGCTTGCCTACAAGCATTATCCCTCCTTAGTTGCTTTCTACTTTTCTAAGGGATTTTGGAGGCAAGTCTTCAGGCTCCTCTCTTGCTTGTGGTTCTCCTCATAGATATGGAGCTGCCTTTGCATGGGAGGGCTGTGCTACCACTAGCAGTGTTTCCTTGTTATTAGTTCTGCTTTATGTTCTGAAAAAAGCTCTTCAAAGCCCTTATTTTTGCCATAAGTTATGCAACTATAGGCACATTGAGCAGTGAGTGAGCAGATCCTTTGAGTTATAGATACTTTGTGTTTATTTTGTGGTGGTAATAATAGCGTTTTAGATCCCTGATTATCACCTTTATGGCTCTGTTTTCCCCATATAGCATGCTAAAGGCAGTATAGTCTATGGTTCCTGGAGATGATAACAGTTTGTGGAATTAAAGTTCTTCTGTAGTGGTGAGAGGTTAATTTGTAGTTGTTGGTCACCAAAAAATTACAATACTTCACAGAATTTGGAGGTCTGCATTGTATGGAAACAACTCATCCAGGCTGTTGAAATACCTTGAAATGTTGAGGAACCTCACATTTTTGTCACTAGAGGGCAGGCTTAGCTCTAAATTAAAAGAGTATGCATCAGTTTTTTAATCTCACTGGAAGGTTTGTCTGTAAAATATATGTGTTTCAGTTATTTGTACAGTAGCCTATATAGTAGAATTTATTTTAATAGTGGTTTTATATTTGTAATTAATACATATTTTCAAGTGAGTTCAACACTTACTATTCCCACATTAGTTGTCCCTTTCAGTACCTGTCACTCACTTACCAGATTTGATTTATGGTAAGGACAGAAGAAAAGAAGGAAGCTTATTTCAAACGAGGATGAAATTGAAGACAGTGTACAACAGATATATACAGGTGGAGAATTGATAGTACACAGCAGACCTTGCCAAGTTGCAGTATGCCATCATACTGAAAACACTGTTAACTCATGTGCCAAAGTTTTTGACTTTTTTTGTTGTTTAGGTTTGGTTATTTTTTCATACCGACATCTGCATCAAGTGCAAATCATTATGTCTCACAAAAGCCCCAAAATACTATAAATATAGTACAGATGAAGAGTGAGTGGCCATTCGGGGGGGTTATGTGAAAATTACTCTGTCATTTTCTAATAATGACTTTTTCTTGCAGCTACGATTTTACCCCAATGGATTCCTCTGCAGTTTATGTGCTAAGTAGCATGGCTCGCCAGCGTCGCGCTTCTCTGTCCTGTGGAGGATCAAACAGTCAGGAGGCTGAGAGATCAGAGTGCAGTAGTAAAAACTGTGCATCTACTGCGTCGTCACATCTTTCCTCCAGTTCGTTGTACAGCAAAGCTGGCAAAAGCCACAGCTCAGGGACTGCAAGTACTGTGAGTGCCACTTCTCCAAATAAGTGCAAAAGACCAATGAATGCCTTCATGCTTTTTGCCAAAAAATACAGAGTTGAATACACTCAGATGTATCCAGGGAAAGACAACAGGTAATAATACAAATTGTAGATTCGTTATTCTTGGTGAGCTTATAGAATATCCATGTCCCACCTTTTAAGTGGACTAAATTTTGTATTTGAAATAAAACTTGTGTACATTGTTTAAAGAACAAGTTTTGAAAGATGCTGACACAAATCTTCATGTATGGGCAGACTCAGTAAATAGGACACAAGCCATTTTTGGCAGTCTTGTCTTCTGAGAAAGCATTTGGGTAAAGCAACTGATGTATGTCTGTATGTGCACGGGCAGAGTCACAAATACACAACAGTCTTTGTTTATACTGGTGAGAAAAGGAGGAAAAAAAAGCACCAGGCTCTCTGCTCCTGTGTTGAATTTCTGATCCTTCTGATTAAGTCTTGACATAATATTGCAAATTATTCAGTGAAGTTCCGTCAGAGTGAGTTACCCTCATTCTGCACATTGTATTGAGAAGTGGAGTACTGATGGGGTGTCTGAAAGATCTTAATCCAAACAGTACCTTGCCAAATGTTGCTTGTCCTAAAGGCATTCAGCAACCTGCAGGAAGAGTTGTATGACTCTGTGTTGGAGGGAAGGTTCTTTGTTGGTTTCTTTTTGGTTTTTTATCTATACACATGGTCATGTCTAAACAATTTTTTTTTATTCATAAAGATCTCCATTATAATGTTTTAAATAGTCTTAATATTTATGCTATTTGTACATATGTAAATATAAACTAAAGCACATGAAATGTACACTGATCTTATACTCAGGTTTTTTTACATATATAACATTATGAAACTGTTACTATAAAAATGATACTATCACATAAAGATTTTAGTGCTACACCTGGTAAAAACTAAAGGTGACAGGGCTTTGAGAGGGTTTTAACTATTTTATAATGTTCTGGTAAGGAGGCTAACTGGTGTTGAGAAATAAAATCCTGTCATACAAATAATTCAGCCTTAACTCCCAGCCAGAGCCAGTCTTGTGTGACCTGGCAGTGATGTTCTGCAGTGTTTACAGTAGCTTCAGTGAAGCAGATCTGCTGCCTTCAGACTCATTGCAACTATCAAAGAGAGATTGAACAGAACATCAGCTAGGAAAGTTTATGATGGTTTATCTTAAAATGCTGATTTCAAAGGGATGCAGTGAACTGGAGCTGCAACTGCACAGATGTATGAAAATAAGTTGAGTATTTCAGTAAGCAGGTTTACCTTGATGGAAAGTGAAGACAAAGTTACAAGTAAGCTTCAGAATGCATGGCTCACCATCCCAGTTGGAAGGCAGTGCATCTGGATGCCGTTTATTGGCATTCCATACAGACGAAATCACAGTTAGTGATAATTGATTATATATGCATTCAATTACTGTTGCTTAAATGTGGCTGAGACATTAATTAATATAGCTGTTCAGAGGCAACTCTCATGATTTTAACTTTAGTATATGTCATTTTCAGATTACTGAGTAGATCTTACGGTTGGTTACATGTAGTACTCATTTCTGCACACTGCAGTTCTTATTTTTGCTACGCTTACTTCATTTTTTCTTAGTCTATAAGAAAGGACAGACCTTGAGATATTTGGAATTAAATGGTAAGTTCTGAGACAAAGCAGCTCAAGCCTTGTCAACAAGATAGTGAGCTGTAAACATTCAGAACACAGGTCAACATTCACATGGTACTTAAAAACACGATGGACTGTAAAGCGTACTTGAGAAACTGATGTTAGAGTAGTACTTGTTTCTTTTCTAGATATTCTCACTGTAACTCTAGTTGGACTTGATTGTGCCTTCAGAAATACTTCAATAATTTGAGTAGTGTATGTTCTAAAGACAAAATCACCTAAACTATTTAGAGCATTTGTTCATGCTGAATATAATTACTAAGTAAACTTAAGGCATTCTCAACTACTGCTTGACAATTTCTCTTGAATTAGCTGGAGTATAAAGGGTTGTATCCTGATTGCTAAAAAGTTGTCAGGTACCTTACCAGCATTTTAAGAGGAAAAAGGCAGAGTACAGAGTGCTGTGAAGTTCTGGTGAGGTGAAGGACACATAAGGCAGTGAAGCAGCAGAATCATTTCTTTCTTGTTTCTGGTCAGCTGAATTAAGTCTCTGTTACGTCAGGAACTTTCTCTGTACACATATTTTTCAGTCTCAGTGGTTTGCTCACAGAACTGTTTCCTTGGCAGAATGGAGCTTTCGTCTCTGCATTAGATTTTTCAGTCTTTTTGAAACATACAGATCTGTGCTTGCGTTCAGTGCCTCAGTGCAGTTTTTTTTCTCTGGAGATAATAATAAAGTACATGGCTTTGCATTTAAAATACAAAGATTTTGTAGTTTATTTTATTTGGAAATGCAGTGCTTTTTTCAGCAAGCCTGCTCTCTCTGGGTCACCATGTTCTTTCCTCAGGGTATGAGTGACCCAATATAAACTGGTGACCAAAAGCAGACAGGTTTCTGGTGCTGTTGATTTGCCTCTGGATACTGCTAAAACATGGAAATCTGCTAATTAAGTGTGCCTTCTGTTGACAGACCCAAGATACTGGTTCTGAGTTTGGACAGAAAACCAGAAATACCATTGCCAGAGAGACAGGCTTTGCACATGGATTTGATGTGGATGGGTCTGGTTGCAACTTGAGGAGTTTGCTCTCAGGAGCCACCAGAGCGTGTGACAGCACAGGCTGAGTGGCAGCCCTGATGGAGTTCCTGCTGTGCTCTTTGGGTGCTCTGCAGCTCCTGGAAGCCTGAATAGTACTACACAGTCTTGCAGGATTAAAATGCATTTTCTTGTTACAGTGCAGAAAAGCCTTAAGAAATGCTGTATGTGCATCAACCTATGGAAGAGGTTGCTGACACTCTACTCTTCTTGATTCTGTTAGAAAGTCTGTGACTAGCTTTGCTGCCAGCAAGGAACCTTTTAATATGATGAAGCAGAGTTGTTTGCACCTTTTTTTTTTTAAAGCTGATCACAGAACATTGATCACTGTACTCTGAAGCTAAAGCACCTGCTCAGTAGTTGAGCACTGGTAAAGGAGCTGCTGTTTAGAGATTTTCCATCTGCTAAAGGGTGGAGTTAAAGCTTTAAGGGAATATTGATCCAGCATTTGGGAGTGCAGTTGAGCAATATGGCATGATAATAATGGGAAATACTGTCCAAAAGACAGCAAGTTTATTAGGAGCAGGTAAGCAATTCAGCAATTCATTGTTAGAACAGATAGTTCTTTTTGCGTAGGAATGGGAACTTACAGTATGTTCTGCCCAGTATGGATTAAAGGTGGAGGAGGCTACACACATCTGTTAAGTAGACATGGGGATTTGCAGTTAATCAAGTACTTGGCTAAGGTCATATTCAGATCATTGCCCTAATTATTAGAGAACATATTTTCAGCAAATCTGTCATATGATCTTCTAGTACGAAAGTAGAGCAAAACAAATGTGCGTTACCATTTGGTGGTGTTTTTTTCAACATCCTTGTGTTGCTGGTTTATGTCAGTTGCTGTGTATTCAAATGTACACCCGCTGAAATGTTAGAATGTGCATTGACCTGTGCTCAGCTAGCACAGAATCTCAGCTGTTTAACTGTTGAAAGAAGTATGAGAAGATAATCAGAAACAGGATTGGTTTTAAAGATACTACAGTTGATGTCTGTGTGTGTGATTTCAACACTTAACTTTTGTCTTCTTTGAAGTGCTCAGATAAAAAGAACAAAATTAGGGGTTTTCTTAACACCCTGTCCTGACCACACTGTAAACATTTGTCTTGCAGAGCCATAAGTGTGATACTTGGTGACAGGTGGAAGAAAATGAAAAATGAAGAAAGACGGATGTACACGCTAGAAGCCAAGGCCTTGGCAGAAGAACAGAAACGTCTAAATCCTGACTGCTGGAAACGAAAACGAACAAATTCTGTATGTTTGTGAAGCTTTCTTCTTCATTGTGCAGTTAAATGTGTTCATATGGTAGCGACAGTGGGTTTTGTTGAGGATAAACTGCTGTCTACTCCTTTCTTGGTAGCCCAAACCTTCATTCGGCACCCCTTGTGTTGGGTAGCCTCCTTTTGGACAGTTTTCAGGAGACAGATCAGGCCAGGGTCTCTGAATATTTTCTTAATTCCATGAATTCTATTGGCCTGGAAGTGAGTGTGCTTGCGAAAGGCAGAGGAAGAGCACATCACCTTTTGCTTGAAGTAACTGAGTCCACAGGGTCGTACCTAAATTACATCTGTCCCCTCAGAAACACTTAAACTTACAAAATCCTGCTTTGATTCGGTCTCATTTTTCTTCAATAAAAACTTTTTCTTTACCATTTTCTATCTTTTTTACTTATAATTTCTGTCAGTATATGATGTGAAGTTCCTGAGGGAGCAAGTTAATTTTTTCCATTAATCCCTTACATTTACTACTCTGTTTTAATTGTAAAATAAATACAATAGATACCACTTCCGTAGGGAAGTCGTTTTCCACATTGTAGAAGGCCATTTTAAGAGTCTGCAGCAGTGGATCTATTAAGATAAGGGCTTTCAAGCATATAAGTCATATAAAGAGAACATAGGAAAAAAGATATTTCTGCCAGCCTGCATGTTCAGCTAGAAGAGGAGCTGGAAGGAAAGATCCAGTTTGCACACAGAATGCCAGGTCCACTCATCAGCCATTTTATGCCTGCATAGGGGCCTTAAGTGTATAGTGTGGGCTTCACATGTTTAAGATTCCATACTTAAGTTAGCCCCTTTCCTTTTCTGTGTAACTGAGGCTACTTTCTCAGGAGCATATGCAAGTATTGCCTTAAGACTAAGAAATTCTCCAACTCTCAGTTGCTGCTTATTACTTACATACTGGTGCTGAATTTTCAGTCCCTTGTTGCAGATTTCACCAAACCCCAGCTGCAAGGAACAAGCTGTTTTTCTGTTCGCTGTATTCTATTTTAATCAACAGTCACTGCTTCTGTTAGATCTCCTTGTGGGTTTAGTTAAAATAATACTGTGTATTTATCCTGCTTTTACACTACTGCAGTCTTGGGCATTGGGTGGTGAGGTCAGTTTCACACATGGCACTTGTCAGCTTCAGGGAAGTCAGTGGGGGTGTTTGTGTATAACTGAGAGGAATAGTTGGCCTTGGGAAGAAGGATGGCTTTCTCACTCTGCCTTCTAGTAGGATTTTCCTTGGTCTTCAGACCAAGATAACAGTATTTGTAGGACGTGTTACTGCAGGAGGGAAAAAAAGGAAATACCTTTTTTTATGGTCCTATTTTAATGAACTAAGAATTTTGTTAGCAGTGTGGTTACCTTGTCAAGTAATGATGGTGGGGTCTGGGCTGCCACAGAGAAGTCTTGATGGTCTTTTGATGAGGAGGGGGTAAAATACTCTGTTTAGGCTTCTTGTTTTCTTCAGAGTAGCTGGACCGATGATTACAAGTACTTGTGGCTTTCAAAACAAAGGTTTGCTAGATTTAAGATAATGTCTCCTTCCCCTTTGCTTGACGAGTGCTAACCTGGTTCTCTGTTTTCTTTTCTCAGGGCTCACAACAGCATTAAGCCAGAATTTTCCTGTTAACTCTGTATTTACAAAATGGCTGTTGCTTGATGGCAAGAAGATGCACGATCAAGGTCTTACTATTTGTTGTGACTCTGTGTGGCCATAAAATACTGGCACCATCAAGTTGGAAATGATCTAGTATGAGTGCAGATTTGCTTTTTACAATAGAACATTAAGTAAGCTAAAACTATCAACATTTTAAACCAAATTGCCTTATTTTTCTTCCAAACTTCATATATGTATCAGGTAATATAGGCTTGAAAATGGATATCCTGTGGTGCTAAAGTACTTTAGAAAGAGGCGAGGGAGACGTGTATAAATGTTTATTTTTAAAAGAAAATGTACAAAAAGGGGAATTTTAAAATACGTAACAGCTGTTTATATACATTGATTCTTATTGCTGATTAATATGTATTGCACAACCATATTATTAATTACGAGTCTGGGGCCTGGGCTTCTCTGAGATGGCAAGATGCGTTATGTGGTAGCGTCCCAGCCCAGCCAGGCGCCAGCACCGCTCCGCAGTGTGGCGGGCACAGAGCACGGAGCCACTGCTCGCATTGCCCCGGAGGAGATGTGTCCCCACAACGAGGCGAGAGATCCTGCACCAGCTGGCACTAGGGAGAGCTGGTATTGCCGGTGGCAACCGTGGCCCGGGACAGGATGAAACAAATAAATAGCGTTATCTCCAGAAAAATGGTGCTGTTGATACCATCACCATCATAGTTTTAACTCTGTTTTGTCTTTGCCACATACTCTACAATACTTTATTTTGCCATAAAACGTCTTTATGGTGGGGCAGACTTTGCACTTAACTATACGTGCAACACTTGCACTTTACTTTTTTTTCCTCCAACTGTCTACAATTAGAGCAGCTGCATTAGGATTCCAACTGCTTCTGCTGTGAATTTCTACAATCATGGCTTTTCGTCTACTAAACAGCTGTGTGTTCCTTTTTTTTGTTCAAGAATCACAACTGTAAATTTCAGTTTATGACACATGTCTATGTGATGTTGCCCCTCAGATTTTTGCACACTATATTCTTGTATATTATTTCAAATAAATCCATTAAAATCTGGTGGTGTGTATGATACGGAATGGACTGATCATGAAGTCCGCCCTGCGGGATGAGCACCTTGTGCATGGAAGTTTGTACATGAACCCGTCCAAAGTGCATGTGATGCTGTGCAGTGAGGAAGCTGTTGAAGGATTTCAGATACTGCACTCAGGGTTGGAGTCAATGTTCTTTATTACAGTTTAAGCCAAAAGAAAGTTGAAATCTATATAAATTATTTCCAAGCGAAGAGCAGTGCACTAGAGAGTCAGTTCTGTTACTTATAAATACGTTTGTGTTAAAATTAGTGATTTTTAGATGGAAACTGATGATTCTGGTGTTCAGAAATACTGAATAAGGCTAAAATATATCCAACTGTTCATACTTACAAGAGCTACTTCCTTATTTGAGATACTCATGAATTCCACTGCAGTGTTTGAGCGCATGTTCTAGTTTCTCTGAATTCAAAAGGAATGCCGAAGAATTGTTTTCATTAGATGTAGACTTAACAGCACATAAAACTTATACAATTTCCTTATGACATTTGTGTATAAATATGTTCCTATAATGCTAGTGTAAAGCAAGAAGACAGAAGTTTCACAGATAAAGTAGGTAAACACATTTCCTTTTAAAGCTTACGTAGTTGGGAATGCAAGTATCTGCATGGCACCAAAGACCTGTGACTGCAGTACTGTGCCAAGATTTGAGAGTTGCCCAGATTGGCTCACTGAAGAGTCGACATCGCTTTCTGCAGCAGCTGAACCATTATGGGATAGACCGGTGCAAACTCCTTTCCCTCTCTTGTTCGCACTGACTGAACGTAAGCCTCCAGGGCACCACTAAAATAAAAGAAAAAGCAATTGATAGCGTGCAGGTTATGCAAGTTAAGGACCTGCAACTGAAATTAGTTGACTTCTTCCCTGCTACAGAACTTGCCTCAGATGACCCTGCATGTCTCTGCGGAAGGAAGTGGCCACGAAAGGCCTTACAAAAGCTCTACATAATTGTTCCATGATTGTTCTTCTCCTTCCTTGCATGTTTTGAGGAGCGAACAAGTTAACATTTAAATAAACAGTGGCAGCATGTTGCAGATGGCTTGAAATGACAGCTCTGACGCACAGACTCGGGCACATTGCTGTACTGGTAACCTTTAGAAACGGAAAGGATAGACACCAGCTGCTGCGAGTGCAACATGCAGAATGAAAACGGGAGTGGTGACCAACGGAGATGCCCTCAGGTGATTCGCAGGCCAAGCCTCTGGAACTGCTGCTGTCCTTTGGGAAACGCTGCACTAACCCGCAGACTAAGTGCACGTACGTTTGTAAGGCATTGCAGTGTTCTTCCTATACGTTGTCATAGGGTGTCGCACACAGTAGTCTTGTGTGAGTCACACACATACAGGCATGTCAAAGCTAAAGGGCAGCGGTGATTACGTACGTGTATCTCATTTAACTTGCTGTACAACATGGGGGCTTTCAGCCAACGAGTCTAGGAAATAGTATTGTTTAATGAGCATATCTGCAAAACAAAGACTTTGTAAATGCTGAGCTGTTCGGATTCCGACTTCATTAAGTAGGTCAGGTCAGTTTTGCCGTACTTGGCTTCCAATTTAATTGATTTTTCCTCGTATCATCCTCTTGCCTGCGAATAAGGCTACTGCTAAACCAGTGAGGGCTCTGAACTTCTCACTGTCAGTGCAGCAGGAGGAGCTGGATGTTCACGTGGTACACGCATGCATACACACACACACAAACACACGCCTGCAGTCAGAGTCCCTGGCCTACCGCTAATGGAGCTCAACAGGGAGAGAGTGAAGTGTTGCAACTGTGCAAGGAAGGAACCCGCAGCAGCTTTGCTTCTGAGCTCAGGATGGGAACAGAACAGCACAAGCAGAAGGTGATGCTCAGCACAGCTCCTCCCCCCAGACTCCCTTTTGGCTGAAGCTCAGGGTACGTGGTCTGCGATGGAGATGATGCAAAGGGAGGAGGTATTGGGTTATTAGAGAGTTGAGAGGTTCCAGAAGGATAAGGTGACTGAGCACAGAAACAGTCTCATCTTGGCCTGGATGCACTTAAGAGTTCTTCCATTTTGGTAACAAATAGTGAGTTACTGCTGCTGAGGGGTGCACAGCAGGTACCAACACTCTGGAGAACCAAACAGCAAGAGAAAAGCTATTCCCCCATTACAGCCAGAAAGGCAGGGAAAGAATATCTGCACCTGGTCAGCTCCCTGAAAACCATCAGTGCGCTCTTCCCAATGGTCTCTGGGGAGCAGCACAGGCTCTATAGGGAAACACCCAACACCTAAAAGCCTGCTCACTGCAGCCAGAGCGCTTTGGGTGCCGCTCACCTCACTCCCAGCAAAGGCTGTCCACATGACGGAGTGCAGAGAGAAGAGGCACAGCTGCAGGTCAGTTTTAAACCCCAAGATACAAAGAGAAGAGGTGAGACTGGGGGGAAAGAGACAGCAGTTAAGTGTGCTTTTCAGATCAGCTGACAATGAGGGGCAAGCATGGGGTAAGCAGACTGAGTAGTAGTGGGAGATGCAGGCAGGGACAGCTCAAGGATCTCATCAAGATGAAGGGAGACCCTTTGGAAGAGTCTCACATTTCCACTTGGGGCAGCACTCAAGTGCTCTGGGCAGCAGTAATCGTTAAGCGTTTTATATGTTAGTTACTATTAAAAAGACAGTCAAGAAACTCGTGTAACAGTATTACTGTAGATGTTGTTCATCTTGCCAAATCTCTCCCCTTCCTCTCACCAGTGTCCCTGTCTTTTCCTCTATAAACTCCCCAAAGTTTCTTGGGCCCAAATAGTGTTTAAAAGTCACCAAAAGCTGAATATAGAAAGAACCCCACACTGACCCACTTAACTTAGAAAGCGCTGACACCTCCTGGTGAGGTTGTGGGTTGGCATCACTACCAAGACGGTAACACTGCTATCCCTTTCTGCTTTGAAAAAGCCCTTGAAAGAGATGACAGAGATAACCAGATCCCTTCAGATGAAAGGGAAAAGCTTTACCCTAAGAGCAGCACCCAAAACCACTCAGCATCAGCCCTTGATAATCCTTAACCAGACTGTTATTCCCATCAGATCAAACGAGGGAATGAGATTTAGGCTATGCTAAGTGCCAAACACCAGCATTAGAGTCCCGCTGTCAGACCTTTCAGCAGCTTTTATCTTTTTTCTTTCTATCCTGCCTCAAAAGAACTTGATTTAAGTGGCAAAACCAACTCCATCAGTGGCTGCCACTGCCCTCGTACAACTCAAAAGCAGCAAAAAGGAACTCAGCATTGTCTGGTGGCCTCAGATCTGCTCTGAGGTCTCCTTCCCTGCACAGACCAACAGCCAACAGAAGCTGTTGCCAAGCAAGAAGAGATCCTTGCCAGCTCTCTTTTGCTGTGCTTGCTCTTCTACTGTGGCTTTGCTTGAGTTATTTCAAAGAGACAAACTTCAAGTTCAAAAGACAACCAATCATTGATACTCTATCAATACTATTTGGTGAATTTTCAGGCATTTTGCTAAAACATTGTACATCTTTACACTAAACAACAAAAATAAAAGCTTACTCAAGACTAAATGTATTCACAGGTTTCCCATGTCTTGTAAAAGTATTTCAGTGCTCAAAAGCTGAATTTCAAAATGCAATTTATAATCAATAACTTTACCTGAAATTGTAGAACAAAAGCTTGATCCTTCTCACACAGGAAGAGTTTTGCCGTGACAAAGGTGTGGGGAGCACCAGCTCCTCACCTGATGTAACATTTATGTCAGGATCCCTT
>JBCJKH010049559.1:50634-63097 GCA_039877255.1 Loriculus beryllinus
CTGGTCACGCTCCTTTTGATGCAGCCCAGGATACGGTTGCTTTCTGGGCTGCAAGCGCACACTGCAGTTGGCTCATGCTCATCTTCTCATCGACCACCACCGCCAAGTCCTTCTCCGCAGGGCAGCGAAGAACGAACAAGTCATGGAGAAACATCTACCACTGAACAGAGAACAAGGGCTACTGCAGAGCAGAGCTGGCTTGGACAGCTAACCTGCTTCATGTACTCATCAAGGCAGAGGAGCAGTGGTGAAAGAAAGCAGCCAAAGGGACCTCACACTGAGTGAGAAAAATAAGCTGCTGCAGCTGCTAAAGGCTGGCAGCCAAGAGGCAGCTGCAGTCACCTGGAGCTCCACACCCTACCTGGTGAGTGCGGAATGGCTCTTAGGCATGGTCAAGCTCTGACCAGCTCAGGAAACTCTCCCCTGCATTACTGCCCATGGTAATGATACAATGGAGACAGGCCAAGAAAGAGCATCTTATTAGGAACAGCGTTCCTGGTCAGCAAACGTCCAGGTAGTAAAATGGCAGAAATCATGAATCCATCGAGAAATGATGTTTGGAGCCCAAAGACTAATGGTGAGGTTGCTTCCATGTGCAAGGGAAAATGGGCTCGGAGAGGTAACAGAGCACCAATGGTCATAAAGTAGATGAGATTTCACAAGTACATTTGGGATGGGAATTTTGTTTCTCTGCAGACAGTTACCAAGTCTAAGGGCAGGATTTTGGGACTGTGATACAGAAATACGGATGGTGTTGAAGCTGCTTATGGCAAAGCAAGACAGTTGCTGCTGCATGTGGCCAGATTTCAGCTCAGGCTGGATGAGCCGGACGCATGCAATGACACACTTCACTGGAGCTGCTGAGGTGCCTACATGAGTGTCTCTCAGCTGGGCAGATGAATGAGATCAGTAGCTTTGTTAACACTTAAGATGCAGATTTTATGATGACATGTTGTAAACCTCACCGGTCCCAGCTCAAATGAGCTTCTGTGAACTCCACCGGCAGCACAAAACCCAATTCAGATGCACTGGGTTCGCATTAAAAATCTTGTCTTAAAAAAAGGTAGACTTGCTCCTGTAGAGGACACTGTAAAAACACTGGTGCCTAAATGGTAATGGGAAAATAAACAGCACCGCGGGTGAAAGCAGTATCATCAAGTCTTCAGCACGGAAGAGATCACAGCTGTTGCCATATATAAAGATGTAATTTATAGTTATTTTATCAATGTTTAAGAAGATGGAAGAAACCCTGTTTATGTAATACACAAAATACACTCTTGAAGGGATTAGACTAAATAATGTCCTAAATTCAGCATCTCCCAGTCTAATAAAGGACATAAAACCTGTTTGGCAATCTGTTTCTATTTTAAAAGACAAGCTATGGTATACATTGCAAACATTGTTTGTAAAAGAGAGCTATGGGAAAAGGGTTGGTGGGATGTTCTGCACATATTAATGCTTCATTAAAAAAGCCTTAAGAAGGGAAAAAAAATATCTAAGTTTAAGATGCCCTCCCACATAAGGAAAAGGATTTTAAAGCACTTATTAAATTACTTCACTTGCTTGAGCAAAAACATGAGCTTTCTTGGAAATCAGGACAAGCTGCTTATATAAGACCAGATAGTTCTTTTTTGAAATGTTATTTCAATCCATGAAGATTTATATCTACATGGGGGGGGGAGGGGGAAGAATAAGTATATGATTCGGGCTATGGTTTTTAAAGGGAGATGAATGTGCATCATTAAAGATTACTCTAATTAATTAGTTAATTTTATATGGAATTGTCAATATCAGCACTCCCCTCCTGGGCTCTGACTCGGTCAAATGGAGCCTGATTTAAATGACAAGCTTCAGCAGAGGCAGGGATCATCCCTCTGCTCAGTGGTGCACTCAGGTCCTGATCAATTAGCAGGGAAGCCGGAGGACGGCAGGGCCAGGCTTCTCTTTAGCACTTTGTTAAAAGTCTGCTTGCTCTGCACACTTCAGGGCAAAGAGGAAAATGGAAAATAAGCTGTGTAAGTGCACATCTGTCCCTTGCAACCTGCTATTCTACGATCTTGTGCTTCGCTCTGACACCAGTCTATTAACTGAGCGCTATGAAAGTTACTGTAAAATCTCCAACAGCATCACCTGTAGGACCACAGATCAGCAAGAGCCAGCTCCAGTTTATGCAGAATAGAGACATCCAAGGAACCATGCGCTGACAGACACGCGGGTTACACGAGGGTTCCTAGGAATGGCTGGCGCTGGTGGGAGCGCTTGCAGGCACCGCAGCCGTGCTCCACGGCAGCCCCCGGCCACACTGCGGCTGCTGCTGGCCTGGCTTAGCAGAGCAGAGCACGGCTCTGCTGCTCGGGGCAAGGCTGCTGCGAGGCTGAACCCAGCGCACACATGGGGCTTCCGTGGTGGTCCCACGCTGGCGTCTGTCCCTGCCCCTGGCAGGTCAGAGCCATGCTCTGGCTCAGGACATCAGCTCATTATGAAAATGAACCCTCACTAAGCCTAGATTTCAACTCTGCTCCAGCAACAGTGAGCTTGACTAAAGGGAGCTTACCCACACACCAATGGTAAAGACAAGAATTTGGCCTTTGTGCAGATGAACTGTCATTCAATCCTTTCATTGCTGGATCAAATCCTGCCACATCCATCAGGGTTTCTTTTACGGAAAGAAAGCTGAGTTTTCAAACTTAATTTAGAAAGAAAACAACGTGCCCTGGCCACTTAAAGAACTGCTCCTTTCAACACAATCCCGCAGGGTCATCCCACCCAACTTCAAATGCCTGCAGGGCAGCTGTCTGCCTGAGAGAGCTCCCATGTCCCAGCCCACGCTCCCTTCACTGAGCAGAGAAAATGGAGCTTTCAGGACACAACGCAGCTGACCTATTTTAGGTACCTAGTTCAGGATGAGATGAATCAGCCCCAGCAGCGCCTGTTTCTCTCTGTTGACTATAAAGGGAGTCTGGCTAATATACCCCTGGCCAGGTAAATCCCATCCTTCATGCTGAATGCAAGCAGAAAGAAATGCACAAAAATGCTCAGAATGCTACTAATTCATAACATTAACACCACATTGCATATGAAGCATTTGAGGTTACAGAGCGGAAGAAGCTTTAATATGAAGCTGCAAGGATTCTGATAACACAAGTAAATTAATATCTAAGCAGCAGGTCCCTAGAGTAATTGCACAGTTGTTAAAGAGGGAAGTTGCAGAAAATAACCATTTGCAAGGTTAAGCCAATGTAAAGATAATTTCTTGATGTAGGCCAGTGAGGGATCTGAAGG
Organism: Loriculus beryllinus; assembly: GCA_039877255.1. NCBI lineage: Eukaryota > Metazoa > Chordata > Aves > Psittaciformes > Psittacidae > Loriculus > Loriculus beryllinus. The sequence goes on from JBCJKH010049559.1 coordinate 53,917, forward strand.
CTCACAACATCCAAGGCTCAATTAGCACAGCTGAACAACTACAGGCGGAAAAAGCTGGAAGAGGGTGACTGATAAAAGACTCCAGACAAATGAACAAGATGCCTGTAGTTCAACTGAGGCTCATAAGGCACATGAAAAGCAGGCTCAGAAATCACCCAATAGAGTGTTAAAGAAATAATGAATGAAACATGGTCACGCTTGTGATTGATGTTTGATTGCCTGCCTTCTGTATGGGTAACTGGAGTTTATTTAGAAAGGACCAGCAGGCATGAGCAGAGATGGTAAAAAGGTGAATGCACAGAGCAATGGAGCAATGCCTGCAGAGATTACCCGTGTCTGCCAAGGTACCACCCCCTTCACTCACTGCATTTGGTGCTGCTCAGCTAGACCCTGCTCTTTGCTCCAGGCATGCAGCTCTACACAAGCTGCCAACTGAGCCACCCGAGGGAAGAGTCTGCTTAACAAGCCCAGAGTGGTTCATCCAGCTCCGCAAAGCTGCATGAGTGGTGCCTATGAGCGGTGGACCTGGGGATGGACAGAGAAGTAATCAAGTGTGGGCAGTGACAAACAGCCTGGCTCTGGAGTACCAAGAGTAGGGGAGAGCCACTGGAGTCCCAACAGAGGCCTCTGAGAAGAGCAGATCTTTAAAGCTGCCCTCTCTGTGCCCTGGATGTCCAAGCACTTCACATTGCAAAGCATAGTCTCACTGTAAAACACTCAGGTGATAACCTTGCCCAGTGATCACCTTGCAGCAGCACATTCTTGAGATTACAAAGTTGAAATATTTTAATAGTGGTATCTCATGCAAAATGAATAATGGATTCAATTAAAGGGCTGAAATGAAAACCTTAAATATTCCAGCTTACACTACCTGCTCTAATGGATGACACTCTCTCTGCCTAAAAGCTTTGTCCCAGGGCTTGTCCCATAATACCTTTGTGGTCAGAGCAATTTATCAGTGTCTGAACATTACCACCAGCAAGCCCATTAGCTGAATCAGTCTGAATGAAATCTAATTGCAAACAAAGACAAAAATGTTCTAGTTTAAGGATGGCATTTTCAAATCTGTGCAAAAGGATTGAAGGGAACAAAATCCCATCAGCTCTCAAATGATTTGCATTCTTGGCTCACTCTAACTAATGAAGTTCAACATTGTCAGTTTTGCCAGTACTACCAGGACACAAACCACAACCAAAATATTCATAACTAAGTTACATATACAGCTGTGTTAGCCCTGTACCTACTATCCATTTCCTTGTAGTTCAAGGTGTCATGGCTCGAGATTCAAGAAAACTTAGTTCTGCAGCCAAACCAGGCTAACAGCATGTGTGATTTTCAAAAAATACCCTGTTAATACACACGAAGAGACAGTTTGCATTTTAACAGTTTGGAAATAGATCCTAACAACACCTACTGGTGATCAACCAGTTATTTCCTTAACTGACCCAGGCCCTACACTGGACTGTATGGTGCTGTCAGCTTTAAGAACTGTAAATATTTATAGCAGACTCCTCTTGGCTGCTTTCTAAGTGTGGACAGATAATGGCTGATTTTCTCAAGTACAGCCACTGCTGGCAGGAACTGAAAAGTCAGCTTTTATGATCTCAGCAAAAGCTGGCAACATCCACACGAAGTTCAAGGACAGAGCTGGCTGCCAGGCCAGATCGAGCCTGCTGCAGCTGTGTGACAACTGGAGTGGGTAGCACTGATGTCAGACAGGACACTGAGAAGATGGCTAGAAGAGTTAGTGCATTAGGAGCCAAATGATCACCTTGAAGCCTGAGGATCCTCAGACTGGCTCTGTCACGTTCATACCACACATCTGTTCTCTCTAACATTAGAAATCTGCTTGTTTTGAAAAACAACACTCTTCATAACTTCTGCTAACATTTTAAGATGCAAACCAGTGTTTAGCCACTACCTTAGGAAGATCTTAAAAATCTGACAACATTATCACTTCCTAAAGATCCTGTGCTAGTTTTCTGAAGAACAACATTACAGGAGTGTAGCAAGGGTCCTCCATTTTTAAATTCCTACCTACACTCTCACTGCTTCAGCTTTCAGAGCTCCTCTTTCCTGATGCAGAAGGCTGAATAGCTGCAGCCGTGACTTTCCAACAGTTGAGAGGCAATTTTACTGAAACACAGTATTAATTTAAACCACCATGGTGCACGGTTTCATTCTTTTGCAAGAGGATTATGTGTTGCTTCCAAAGGCACTGGAGGTCTTGGGTATGGTGGCTGGTGGGGAGTGTTCAGTTAGTATATTTTGCCATTTTACAAGTCATCCTGTGAGTGGAGAGAGGGCAATGGTATTTATGACACATCTCCTGTAACACACGGTTTTACCTTTCGAGACCAGTGCTGGTATGCAGATAAGTTACTGCTCCATTATCACAGATGTAGAGAAGAAAGAAGAATGATTTTTTACCGTATGAGAGCGAGCCTGTCTTTTTCAGATGTATGATCATCAAGCCACTGGGAGTAGCGGGCAATGGACCACTCAGCCCTCTAATACAGAGAAACAAGCACCAGTTACACATGAAGGTGAAAAAGGAAACACACTTAACAATTTCAGAACCAAGATGATACAAATGAAGCCACATAAGGCTCACTTAATACTGCAGCGATGCAGAATGAGTTAAGGAATCAGTGACAATTAACAGAAATAGCCCAACACATTATGCAGGACCTCAGAGGTGTTCTCCCACATCAGCTGTTTGCCCAATTCTGACAGGGGTTTCTATCTAGTTTTCCTGCATCTTACATGACCAGGATCCAAGCAATGTACAGTCGGGGATAAGACCTGCAATTTCTTCCATGAGCTGACAGAACATCAAAGAATTGAGAGTCTTTTTAAAATCAGGTTGTCATCTTCCTACTGTTAATTAATTAAAATACGAAGCCAATGACCAGAACACCTTTGCCACAATAAAAGCAAAAGCCAATAAATCATATAAAGAATGAGCTTGAATGCTTTTTAACTAAAATATCTAGAATTAATTACAATGTTCATTCCTCCTTAGGACATCTCGAAAGGAAAGAGAAGTTGATCTTATTACCTGGAAGGGTGATTTTAACTCTGCTGGTGCTCTTGTGAATAAAAACTGAAGAATGATGCTGTATGGAATAACCTCTCCCAGAGCTGGGCTACTGGCAATGTGCTCACTGGTCTGGAACAGCAACGGTCTGGGAAAATGTAAAAATATACTTGTGAAAGGAAGAAAAACCTTATCTTACACATTAGAAAAATACCTATGTGGTGGCAATATTGTGTCAGAACAGGATCATTAAATGTTTGTCTACCAGTCTGCATCCCAGGTCTTCAACACAGGTTCAGTTGGCAAAAATGTACAAAGTTGTCTATTGTAATTAAACAACCCAGGGCTGTAAATTTTATATTTCAGTGCAAACACTTCAGGTCTCTTCAGAACTCACTGTCATGCAGGGGCTGTACTGAAAGCAACACAAAAAAAGTACAATTTGGCCAACATTTGCATGACAAAGATTGTTAAATCATAGTTATACTCTGCATAGAATTACAAAGAACTTTAATCTATTTCTAATTTGCAGGTGGGTGTTGCCAAAAAAGCTCTGTTCAATCAGAATTAGCATGAGATAATAAATCAGTTTGGAAATACATTTTGATCATACTGACAATTGCTGGCTCCTGAGACTGCAACTCACCTGAATGACCTCAGCTGTCTGTAGCATTTTCCTAGGTCAGAGACTCGCCGACACAGCGGTGCCACCGCTAACTCCATCTGTAAAAACAAACGTTTCCATCCAAATTAGAGTGACCCAAACCACAAAACTAGGTACTGAAGTAACAAACTTGCAGACCAAGTCACTGACTCATTGCTGGTGGCTGAATTTGATACAAGAAGCTATCACTTCCTTTCACACTGCATTGCTCAAGCCAAGATTTTTGCCTTGTTCTTGGCAACACAGTATGCATCCCATGATAGTCTCGTAGTGGTAGTCTGTGGGTAAGAACAGAAGGGGTATCGTGAGCTTTCTGTGACTGAAACTCTTTTTCTCAGGTTTACTTTGTTGGTGATGAGTTTCCTGATGTCAATACCCCAAAATATATGACCGCAGCCTGGGAAGAAAGCAAACCTAGGCACACAAACCACTCCCAAAGCAGTAAGAATGCATACCCATCCCAGCAAAGAACCTTGCTTTTGGCAAAGCACAAGGTTGAAGTGATTCCTTCTTGAACACTCAGCCCCAGATTCTGGAGCACAAAACCTATGAAGATTAGCTAGAAGTCCCTGTGGCACCTATTGCCACAGGATTGTATGGAATCACAGGCAAAAGAGAAATAGTAAGAGCTTTATTTTTATACTTATTTTTGTAGTGTTGTGTCCCTGAGTTACAGCAGCCATCTTTAAAAATAACTGATTTTTAAACACTTTCTGTTTTTTAAGCACTGGATTTCCCTTGCCTTTTCAAACAGGCTCTGTTTGGGTTTTTATATAATTCAGGTGAGACCAAATTCTTACACAGGCTCTTCATTAACAGTGAAGACACAGAAGTGAGAAAGAACAACTTCACTTCCAGATCCCAGACTGAACATGAACAATGGCAAAATTTCAGTTAATATGCACACCAATACAAACACCACCACCCAAAACTCTAAAGTAATTTTAGCCAGATACGAATTAAGTCTTTATTTTTTGCATTCCGGAAGTGTCAGAGCCACTGAGAGATGCACGCTTTATTCTCCACATGGTTTTGAAATCCCCAACTTAAAGGACTATTCAGACATTGATTTCCACATAATGCACAATCAAGCTGAGTTTCAAAGCATAAGAGCTAAAATAAGTAACAAGATCAAAACCACCACTCAATGAACTTCCCGTTTAAGTAACATTGCCCAGCTAGTTTCAAAACGTTTGTGATAATACACTATTTACAGTGAAGTCTTTAATACCATTATTCTGTCCGGCTGCAGAATTCCTTCAGACAGAGCTGGCTGCCAGCTGCCAGCTCCACAAAGAGCATGTAACTATGCTGGGGTTCCAGCATAAACAAGAAAGATGGTGTAGCAAACTGCGATGCCATAGCTCATCTAAACCAGAAGAAACCAAATTGGCAAGTAATGCAAATCAAGGCCATATACTTCAGGCCCCCATTCTAAAAAGCAAGTGGCAGGATGAAAGTCATCTCACCTACTTCTAAACATCTATAGGTTGTCCTCATGCTCAGTGGTGAAAAGCAGCCACTCCTGCGTATGATGCATCTTTCCCCAAAGCAGACACCTAAAACAGGTCAAGTGGGTCATGCTGAAGGAGTATCCATGTACATGACAAAAAGTCAGACGAAGCTGGGAAAGCCAGAAGGCATAACCCAGGCACCTGCACTTCCTCTACAGACAAGGCAGTGAAAATCTGCTCCCCAAGCCTAGGAACTTTGGAGTACATGCCCCACATCAAACACTTCCAGGCTGCTTGAAATGTGCATTTTATATTAAGCAGAAACTCGCAGAAGCAGAAAGGGAATAAAAATCCAGGAATGGAAATAAGGATCTTTGACTTTCAGATGAATGCTCCAGCCCTGGGTATCAGCCTGGCTCCCTCCTGCCTGCTGCTCTTCTGGCCCCAAATCTTCTACTCTGGACTATGAACCAGCTCCTTCTCTACAGCTGGGTGGGATCCTTGCCCTGTCCCCTGTAACCCTCGCAATCTGAGGGCTAGGGCACCTCTCCACACTCAGGCACAAGGGTTACCCATTTCTTGGGCTGAAGACCATGCACAACCCAGCTCTGCAGTTCCTGAGCAAACACAACATCCACCAGTCAGTGTGAAAGGTCCAAATGGGAACATCTCCATGCTTCAGGAGCCATCAGCTGCTGTGCCTTGTGCTGAAACTGCTGGCACAAAGGAACGAGGTTGAGCACACATTCCCAGGAAAGGAAAACTGTCCCTTGGGATTTCTGAAGGGAGATGCTCCTACTCCAAACTGCAACGAAGCTTAGAATAAGCCCAGCATATTGTTCCCTCGGATCCCCCAGCACACTTCTGAGCATATATGGGAGCCAAAAGGCCAATCTGCTGCAGAGGATCAGAAGCAAATAACCAAAAAAAGGAGCTAATTGAGTAGGCTTTGCTGTATCGTGATACAGGAACCCTACAGACCCTGAAAAACAAATGGGAGCAAGACTGATTTCTCCAGAGCTGCTCCTCAGGCATCAGTACTACCTACGGGCAGCTGGAAGGAACTGATATCCTTCAGGAGCTGTGAGCTTGTACATGTGAAGAACCAGGAGGAAGATAATTCTTTTAGGTGCTTTAGAGAATTTGGTAACAGGCAACAAACTACCAGTCTGACTCTTGGAAACAGACACACAGATCACACTGCACTCACGAGGCGAAAGAAATCTCAGCATTGCAAAATAGAATTTTGTTTTATAAGTCTAAAATCATTGTTTCACTCCTGAAACATAAGACGGTAAGTTTAGATTGGATATAAAGATGAAATTCTTTACTGTTAGGGTGGTGAGGCACTGGAATGGGTTGCTCAGGGAAGTTGTGAATGCTCCATCCCTGGTTGTGTTCAAGGCCAGGTTGGACAGAGCCTTGTATGGCACGGTTTAGTGTGAGGTGTCCCTGCCCATGGCAGGGCGGTGGAACTAGATGATCTTAAGGTCCTTTCCAACCCTAACTATTCTATGATTCTATGATGTAATGAGACGCAAGTGAAACTTTCTGCAGCTTAACCAATTCCTCATTAAAACAAATTTAAATGATCTCTCTTGAACATACCTGGCAGTTTCCATAAATCAAAAGGTTTTAGTCTTCAGTACTAAAGAATAAAATTTACTTTGGAAAATTCTATTACTTCATTTTCAACCTTTATTCACTGTAGGAAATTATTAGTATTGCTAGATCTAGATAGATATAATGGCAGCAGATGGCTGATTCGTGAAGTACTAGTTGCCAAAGAAAAAGATTGTTTTTAAGCTTTGCAGCATACTATACCATCTCAAATTGACTCATGAAGAGTGGGAATGAGTGAAAACTAATGTGGTAAAAATGTACATAAACCACAGAAACTTTATTTTTCATTTACAGTGCTAGTCTGCTGTGTGTTAGCACCCAGTCTCTCCAACAAAAAATTATACACCCCATAATAACCAAGATTGTTTTCTTCACTTGAATTTTAGCTGTTCGTCCCAGCCCAATCACGTACCGAGATGCTCCAGCATCTTTCTTTGGTTACATTCATTTCTGCAGACTCTTTGAGCAGGGTTTTGTGTCTCTGCTGAGCAGTGTGCCAGTCAGCACCGCTGGCCTGGGAGCAAGTGCCTGAGAGGAATCACTCAGCTGGAACAGCTGCTGTTTTTAAGGTGCTGGAGTTGGGCAGATGATTGTGCGTACATCGCTTCTTGGGTTTGCTACCTGTCATCACCTGAAGCTGCATCAACTGTTGATTCGTGCAGCACATCCATACTGTAGCAGCTTCTGCTGTGATGTACAGCTACAGTTTCCAAAGCATTTTGGTGAGCTTTTACAGGTTGGGTGATGTTTTTGGCTGTTTACATGCCAGAACCTGTATTGTGCACAGGGCCTTTCATACAGCCATATCCTATGTAGTTTACACATGAAAGGGCAAGTAGTACTTACTGTTCCTTTTCCAAATTTCGCTCCCAGAACTGTAAATTTAAAAATTCAGAAATCCAGATTAAATTCAGGGCTAAATCAGGTGTCCAAGCAGTAATTTGCAATTATAGAGGCTTGATGGACTATTGTGAGAAAATCATGAACAGAGGATCCAAGAGAAGCAGTAGTAACTGCCGAAAAGGAAGGGGCAGCTAGAACAGAAGGCCTAAACTCCGTTGCTTTTCCATGATTTATTCATGCTATTTTGCTAACACTTCACAGAACACAGTGATGGAATCCTGCCCAACATATGCTTCTTCTCAATGATTCTTACTTTCTGAACCCAGAAAGGGTAGATAATCTTTTCTTCTCTTATGACCCTGCCATAGCCCATGGCTAGGTGGTCAATTATCTACTGAACTATTCACTGGATAGCCATATTGTAAAAAATACATCACATGGCTCGCTTCTCTAACTGGATTATGTTCAGCAACCCAAGGGTGAAGTCAATACATAGTCTAGATACACATAATGCACATATATAGAAGAGTGCTTTGAAAAACCCCATAGTGAATTTATTGTTTAGTGCCTACTGTGGTATTTTCAAGATCTCTCATTACTAAACAGCTGTCTTTTCAGCTGGAAAATCTTAACATTAATTTTTTACCAATTACATTTCCTCCTGGCCAAGATGAATTCCAAGTTTTTAAATGTTAACTCAAAATGCTTTTTTCCTAGCCATTCACCAGAACAGAATGCTTTTAACAAGCAAGGGAGCAGAACAGCTCTGAACCATTATATGACAGAAGCCAGGCTTGAAGGGATGTGGAATTTGATTTCTCCCCCCTGCAGTAATCCCGAACCGATTGATGTTTAAGTAAATCCTTCAGCAGGAATACCTCCAAAATAACACACATCAGAAAATTATTTCCTCCTTCCAGGAAGATAGTTCGCACTGAGCATCAAGCACATTTTAGCTTTAGTAGTTCCTGTCTTTATAACTACAACTGTGATTACATCATCCTGCTTCTCTCACTTCTCCGAAGAAACTAGAAAGGATGTTTTTTAGGAAAAAGTATAAAAAGCATTTTCACACTTGTATCAACATGTTTGAGCAAACAAGCAAATCTGTTTATATTTTTAAAACCCAAACACTTAATACTCTTGCTTTTTTAATGCAAAATTCCATACGGAAACAGGAAACCGGATTCTGATGACAGGCTAACCAGCAAATAGAAATATTTCTTTTGCACAGTCAACTTAGAATCAAAGAATCATAGGATAGTTAGGTTTGGAAAGGACCTTAAGATCATCCAGTTCCAACCCCCCCGCCATGGGCAGGGACACCTCACACTAAACCATGCCACCCAATGCTCTGTACAACCTGGCTTTGAACACAGCCAGGGATGGAGCATTCACAACTTCCCTGGACAACCCATTCCAGTCCCTCAACACCCTTACAGTAAAGAAATTCCTCCTTATATCCAATCTAAACTTCCCTTGTTTAAGTTTTAACCTGTTACCCCTTGTCCTGTCACTACAGTCCCTAATGAAGAGTCCCTCCCCAGCATCCCTATA
>JBCJKH010049559.1:63197-90532 GCA_039877255.1 Loriculus beryllinus
TCCATCCCTGGCAGTGTTCAAGGCCAGGTTGGACAGAGCCTTGGGTGCCATGGTTTAGTGTGAGGTGTCCCTGCTTAGGGCAAGGGGATTATAACTGGATGATCTTAAGGTTCTTTCCAGCCCTAACGATTCTATGATTCTGTGATCTTGAGCTAAGCAAGCTGGAAAGGCAACAGCAGCAAATGTGTGCCCTTGTCTTCTTGTTGGTTACAAATAAGTTATCTGAACTCTCTTGCATACGGCTACCCTGAGAATTGGCATTTCAGGTGGCACCTCCACATCTGTTGTGTTGTTCTTCACTATATCCCTTGACTTCTGCATTTCAAGTGGGAAAACAATCAGGCTTTTGGTGACTTTCAGTTAATGTTTTCATGCCTGTTCCACTTGTTTATGCCCAACCCAAGTCTGAGTTGCTTGAAGTCCTAACTTTTTCATGGTCCTCACTTTCAATCTGTCCAGATTCTGATGTGTGCATTGCTGCAGTAGTTCTTGGGCTTTTACAGCTGCTATTCTCTGTCTCTGAAGGCAAGCTCTGTAGTTTATACAAAAAGCATGGCAGCCTCCAGTTTACTAAAAAATGTTCTGCTGTTACAGGGAAAATTTGGGTGCTTGGTTGGTATTAAGCTGAACAAAGAGCTGCTTGGCCAGATACAGCCTGATAACAAGCCCTTTAATAGACTCCTGCATTAGAAAGCTATGCACTCAGAGTAGCATCTGACTGAATTCTGTAGCAAGTTTAGGCCTGTACAGAATATTCCTCTTGCCCATGCTGCCACCTCCAGTTAATCAGTTTATGCTTTGTAGGGCTGTTGTTTGTAAAACTGGGAATTTCTAAACCAAATAAGCTCAGTGTCTGCTTTTTTTATCCTAGGTGTGGAGGATCAACACCAAACATGACATTATTTATGTAAACGGGTCTGTTCCAGGTCACAAGAGTTGTCTGGTGAAGGTATGTTTCCTCATTTTAACTTACTGGTGTTGGTGACTTGTAAGCACTCTACAGCTTCTCTTGCAAGACAAATGCTGGTTGAATGCAATCTTAATTTCTTCAGAATCCCATTTTGTACTATTGAATTAAAGGACAGTAGGGTCAGTTCTCTAAAGGAGACGGTGAGTGACCACTCTAAACCCCTTGTTCTTGGCTTTGCACCGGGGTTGTGCACCCAGGTAGCGTATGTTAAAGCAACACAGTCGCTGTAACCCTGCGCTAAGTGTTTCGGGGCTGGGTCCATTCCCTTTTAAAGCTAGCCTGAGTCAATAGTGAGATTACAGAGTTCATCAAGCTCATATGTTTTCAACTGATCTATTGTGTTCTTGGCATATTTTTACTGTGGGCATCCCCGTTTCTGTCATGTATTTTCTAGTTATGAAGCTGAACTCCGGAGTTACTGGGCACTAAGTAAAGCAAGTTTTAGTTAAGTGTTTTACACATAGAAAAATTAACTTTATCATTGTGTTCTTCCCACTGGAAGCGAGGGCTTATTTTTGTCTGAGTGAAGTGTATCTAAACTACTTTGATTGTAATGTCCGGCGCAAGCCTGGAGATTGCATTACACATTTCTCTCTCAAGATAGTGCAAATCAGTTAACAGATGTCCAGGAGAAGTAGGCTTCGGGATAACTTTAGGAAAATTGTTGGGCATGACATCAATGACATTAATTAAGACTGTAGTTTTTGCTGGCTTTCCATCCGTATATTGGACTGAATATGCTTTTCTTTACTGTGTTCTGTGGACTGAATATACTTTTCTTAACTGTGTTCTAAATGTTTTATCTAATCCTGAGCCATGAACCTGGTTGGTATATATTAATTTGAGTTTTAATTAACTGTGATTTTGTCCTTTAGAGCTCTTTTGACATAATACAATATTGGAAAGATGTTGACCAAAGTGCTGCAGACCCAAACTTCCATGGCTGGGTTTTCTTTCTCCTTTTAATTTTGCTGCACTCATATGGGGTGTTTTTAGCTTGTTTCATGCCTTTCTTCCAGGCTGTTTTCTTGTTTGCATCTAGACTTTGACTTTCTATACATTGTTGGATATTTGGGTCTTTAGTTCGGGAGAGAAATTATGGGATATTTGCATTCATAATTACTGTTCATGTCACTAAATACATGCCTGTAATTAGGTAGGACTAGTGTCTAGGATATTTGGATTTGTCTTTGAGCTCTAAAAGTGAAATATCTCATGCTACTTTTCTCTTTGTGTGTCCCTGAAAAAGAAAGCGTTTATGTTCAGTACCCACTTGGTGTTGCTTGGTAACCATTAAAACCACGGTGCACCTTAAAGCATATGTTTATTTTGTATGTTATGTATTTTTGGAAACTCAGTGCATTAGCACTGTATCCAGACGGAGATGAAGCACTTCAATTTGTCAAGTTTCATTTTCAGCAGTATAAAAGTGCACAATAGTAGGATTGATGGCTTCCGGATTTAATAGGAAATTAGGTTTCATTTGTGCTGCACACTGAAGCATGCACGTAAATCACTGACATAAGTAATGTTTCTAACCAACTGGAAAACTAATGGCAAAAGCTTACTTTAGCATGGAATTCTTTCTTAGTAGCAAGGCCTAATAAAATGAAGAAACTTTACCGGTGTGCTAGGGTGTATGAAAGTTTTCTGCTATAAAAGTAATATCACAGAGTAAGTGTGTGAAAATCAGCATGTTGTGCCTATCATGATAGCCTGCCTCTGGTAATCATAACTGTTTCTCTTGGTGTATCCTAGATCAAGGCCTGTAGTTGCCATCTGTGGTGTTGATTCTTCAGGGAAAAAGCAGATAATTTTTATTTTGGAAGATTATGACTTTTGAGTTTCTCTCCCAGGTATATTACCAATAAGTTCTCTTTTGTCAGCTCAAGATGCACAAGACTAATTTCCTTTTCAAATAGATTCTTTATAATGGAGGGAATGCTAGAATGTGATGTTTTATAATTCAGGACGCTGTAGTTTATCTTGGTAATGTTTTATGCCTATGTTAATTTTAAGGCACTTTATTTTCTCAGGACATTCAGTGTCAGTCACTTCAAATATATGACTTGTAGAGAAAGCAGAAATTCTGGCAGAACTTGTAACCCATAGGAGTTGCTTAGCAAGTTAGCTACTGAGCTGACCTTTTTATAGGCTAGAATTGAGTTAAACTTGAAGGGCACTGCTGCTTTAGTATAGTGTTCTGCTTGAGCTGATAACTTTCGCAGTCTTCCCTTTGCATGTGCTGTGTTCAGGTTGTGAGGACATGCAGGACTAGTGCGATGCCTTCACTTCTTCCTGTCTCTTTCCTTTGGGTGGTGAGGCGCTGGCACTGGTGAATGCCCTGTACCTGGCGATGTTCAAGGCCAGGTTGGACAGAGCCTTGGGTGACATGGTTTGGGGTGAGATGTCCCTGCCCATAGCAGGGGGTTGGAACTAGATGAGCTTAAAATCCTTCCAACCCAAACTATTCCAGGATTCTGTGATTTCTATACCTTAGGCACCCTGATGGAGTTGTGTGGAGTTCTTGTTTGTTTCTTTAAGACAGAGTAAGGCTGGTCATAAATGAATATAATTCTTGGATTCAGTTTTCTGTCTAGCTTCAAAAATAGCAGAAAAGCTGAGCTAGGTAATGTATGGCACCTGAGGAGGTTATTTCTGACATTCTCTGTATTTAAACACGTTTTCCTGTTTATCAAACAACTTGCCACCTTTGCTGTGATTGCTAGCACAGCCTGAAGCTATTTTAAGCTGTAAATGTGAGTTCTGACTTAAGCATCAAGTTTTAATGCGTGTTTATGACCATATTACGTATGTTGTGGGAATTGATGACTGAATCTGTATTCATTTATACTAACTGTTATGCTGTCGACATATGGGCTATGCGTATTCTTAATTTACAGTGCATTAATTGTCTACAGAACCTTTTATGATTGTTTTAAAGATTTAGTGGCAAAATCCCAACCAGCTCCAATTTCAGTTTTCTCTGGTATTTTTCTTAATATAAAAACTTCACAGAGAATATACCATAGTGTATACTGCTATATATACTGCCTATTTGTAGTGTAGTTTACTATAATATATAGAAGCAATAATATAAAAGTTGAGCAAGCCCAGTGATTATGTTATGTTGAATGCTTTTATGGAATGTAATAACCAGTTGGGCTCTTGGTCTAACTCCTTCTATGGGTGAGAGCTAAATTCACTGGATTTTAGTAACACTGAGCTTTAAAACTTACTCCTTTGTTAAGAATGCTCCCAGAAGGTTACTAGGAAAATAGGAAGAGCTGTGCTGGATCACACATGCTTGTTGTCTGTGTCCATGCTTCTGTAGGCAAATGCAACTGCTGCTGCGTACCATGTAGCCCATTTATCATACTGTGAAATGGTTGTGCAGGAATCTGAGGAAATCCCTCTAGGAGACCTTTGGTATGCTGTACCCTTCATAAATGTGAAGGGAGTCATTCAGTAATTCCCCTGAGAAGACAAGTAAATTACAGCATGTTTGAAATTGCTGATTGGTGCTTTCAGAGTAAATTTCATGTAAAATGAAATTTAGTTTTTCATTTTGATGGGAGTAGTAATATCTGTCTAACAACTTTTGAAACTTGAGAGGAGGTGTATTTGTTCAATTTGATAGTGATGCTCCGAGATGGTTCTCCAGGAGTCAAACTTAAACTGCATTTGAAAGCAGTGAATGTAGGAGATGATGGAAAAAGAGCAGGACTTTTTGCCAGTTGAAAGAAATACTTTGCCAATTATACCAATCAAAAGAAACTGCAACTCAGAATAAAAGCAGTTTAATATTAGATGTGGCTTGTACTTCTGGGATCTGTCAACCCTTTGAGGAGTTTTGAAGGGGCAAAATGAACAGTATTGTACTCCCCTGAAATAACAGTCTGTTGAAAATGTTCCATATGAATCTTAAAGCTACTTTAAGGATTCTCCTTACCACGCAAGAGGCACTATCTTCAAAATGCCACTCGACATTAATATGTAAAATACAGTGTTACAGCTGACCAGAAACCTTACATTCATTTAGATAGAACTAATGCAGGACTAAGGTTAGACTGTTGGGTTTGCCTTCAGTTAAGTGCAGATGTGTCACTCCCGAGCCCTGTGATAAGAAGTTGGCTTTTTTCTAGGAAAAGAGGGAGAAAAAAAGGGAAAAGATAGGAAAACAGACATTTAATTCCTTCTGTTTTCCTGGTGTCCAATACTGCCTGTAATGATGCAGCTTGTATGTAACAGCACATATTGTTTAATGATGAGAATAATCCAAAATAACAAAACAGCCACGAAATACATTTTAATAAGTTATGTATGATATGTCATCAGAAATAAAATAATCTTCCTAATGTTATTGTAACTTGTGTAGAGACCATGGGGGTTTTTATTGTTGGCAAAGAAGGGTTATGATGTGTAATAGGATTAGGGAATGAAAAAGAAAGGAGCAAGGGGAGTAATATGTAACTGATGAAGTCGATAAAACATGTTTTCATGTAGTAGAAGAAGCAGCAGCAGCGTATGAAAAGGGAAGGATGACTTCTCAGCCTCAGCAGCTGAGCTGGCACTGTTGTAGCTGGCCGACAGGGTTTCCTCTGACCTCGTTGCTGCGGGGGCTGTTGCAGTAAAGGTCTTCGGACTTGGACCTCAGTCTCATTTACTTCATGTCGATAGATAGTATAAGCTGCTGTACAGGTACTACAGTAGTTCTGCGGGGCAGTTTACAAGTCTATAGAGAATGCTGTTCCGATGGAGGTGCCTGCTAAAGGAGGAATTCTAGAATGGTTTAGGTTGGAAAGGATCTTAAGATCATCCAGTTCCTACCCCCTTGCCAATGGGCAGGGACACCTCGCACTAGGCCATGTTTACTTGAAAAACTAAGTAGCTCTCTTAACCGGTACAGCACAGTTGAGCCTTTCACCCCCTCTTTCCTAGCAAAAGGTTTTCTTTTGTTTATTAAGCCTGCACTTAGAAAACTGGAATTCCTCAGGAGAGAAAAACCTAACAAGCAAGCAGAACAAGCTTTCCAGAAGCTAGAGTTTAAGTCAGATTTATTGTGCACTTCATCTATAGGAATCCTTATGGACTTTGGGAAAGGCTCAAGTTACAGTAGATATGAATTTGGTGAATGTCGTGCTGTCATAACATTCAGTGGGCATAAACTTGTTTTATTTAATTTCTGGTGTAAATCACAATTGTCCTATGTGAGGTTTGTGTGCAGTTGAGTAAGAATAAGCTTCCTGTTCTTTAGAAGCCCGTCACAAAAATAAGAGGAAGAGCTTATCTTGTCTATACTAAAATTTGGTCTAGTCTATTTGTACTTTCTTTTTTAATCCAGTTGAATGTAGGGGCTGAAAGGGGTTATTACAGCTCGGAGGAAGATCACATGTAACAATAATATAGAAATGAAGAATTTAATATTAAATAAAATCCCATCGCCTGAGAATCGGTAGCTCTTTTTCTGCAGAGATACCGGCTTTCTATCTTCTCCCACAGACAAACTGCTTTTGGCTGATAATTCCAGCTCCTCATTTTCTTCAGAGATTGGAGTTTCAGGGGCTAGATTTTAAATCTCTCCCCATATAAAAAGGTCAAGAAGGGAAAGGAATTTCTCTGTGGCTCTACAGTTCTTGGAAATTAACTTTCTGAAAGCCTCGTGATCGACAAACTTGGGGTACTGATGTCTGGGTGAAGAAGTTTAGATGCTCAACTCTGCAGTAGCCAGAGGGACTGAAAACAGCACATGCACATGTCTCTGCAAGTATGTTGCCATAGTTTGTATTGTAAATATCAAAAGCATGTTTTGGCTGTAGAAGAGGCGATTACACTGTATAATGTCACTTGGTATGTCACATAGGAAAGAACAGGGGCATAGAAGCACAGTTTAAATGAGCCATCCTTACACACATTTGTATTACTAATACTTTCAAATATTGAGCAATGAATTCACGAGGGTAGGCTTTGTTTCTGTCACAGTTGTGATAAATTTATCGCACTGATAAATTCTCCTCGGTTTTTTTGGTGGGGTATTTTTGCTGGGTTTTTGAAAACTTCTCCATGACAGGTAATGTTAAGTTTAATAGCTGGGGTTGGTGCTGAACTAACTGATGATAATACCTGGAATTCTTCAGCTAAAGGAGTGTAATGTGAATGCTATTGTAAAGTTTTTTAATGATACGCGCAGATTATTCCTTTGGTTTCCAGTGTATCGCTTCTTGAAGCTCTTCTGTGAATCTTACCCTTCCCCTCCTGCTTTTTAGGTCAAAGACAGCCAATTGCCTACTTGCAAGGAACACAATAAAAACCCTCCGTTCCCCACGTTTTTTGCTGATGGAGATGAACACCTACCCGAAGACCTGTATGATGATGAGGTTTTCCAGTTCAAGGATCCGTCTGTCACATATGCGTAACGTTCTTTATGTATTCAAAACCACAATTCTGGTACTATCATGAACTTTGCTGTATAAAAGTAAACCTCTGATTTGTAATTTGGCTACCTGACTTGAACACCTTCTTGCCGTTTTGGTCAGGTAATAAGATTCACCACTGTCAATTTTGAACCTGTATTTAAAGCAGCACGAAAGTCTGAGGGATAGGTTATAAAGCACACCAAAAAGTGGTCTTCAGTGGTCTTCTGTCCTCTGTCTCAGGCTGTGAAAACTCCTACTTTTCTGAAAAGGGCTGTTCTGAAGATGGTTCCATTGAGTTTTCTGAATGCTGCAAACTCAGTTTCTCTTTCGTTTTCTTTTTTTGTGCAAAGTATTCTGGCCAACTCTGATCACTCAAAAAAACCTTCCAAATCTGCTTTGGCATCTGGGGAGGGGGAGGAAATCAAACAAAATTATGAAGAACAGTCCAAAATAAAACATACGAAATGTGTTGCTCTGTAGCAGTGTGAGCTTGGTTTGTTTCCTTCTTTTCACCACAGTTCTTTTACTCCCTTTGGTTTAGTGTTGAGTTTAATGTAGAAGATTTTCTAGAGGAAAGACAATGTCAGCCGCTGTCTGTCTCTTCAGAGGGATCTGGTATTGTGTGTGGTGAAGGGGTGTTTGGATGGGAAATGTTCCGTAACAAAGCAGCATGAAGACTGCAGTGGCCACGGCTTGTTCCGACCTTCACTGAGGATCCCTTGTGTGCTCTCTAAAGAGAGATCTCCACATCTACACTGATCTCCGTATTTGTATTCTTGTTTGTCTTTATGATAATGCTTGTTTTCTTCTATCGTGGTTAATCCTAGCTGTCAACTAAGTAGTCACTCATTCACCAGCCTGTCCCATGGGATGGGGAGAATTGGAAAAGAATAATAGCTGGAATCAATACTGTCCTTTTATTTTTTGTCTTATGTGATTTACTGTTTATAAGTGTGACCTTTTGAGTGCTGTAAATCCTCTCATGTGCAGTAGCAAGTACCTGCATACCTGTCAGTGCCATCTGAGCGCACTCTTAATGCTTGCAGTGGTTCAGGAATTTGCAATGCGGAGCTACCGTTAATAATGTGGCAGAGCTGTCTGCTCGTCTTTGCAGCTTCATCACAAGATGTCACATTTCTAAAGACCTTACCAATACTGTCTAGTTTAAAAGGTGATTTCCTTGGTGTCCCTCAGGCACTCAGGGTGTTCTGATTTGGTTTGTAGCAGTTTGAAGAAACCACATGCCATCTTAAAAAAGCAGTGTATAGCTGTTGGCTTGTGGTAGACAGAGATCATTAGAGACTGCGGTATGGATACGTGAACTGGCGAATATCTGCATTGTAGGGTATCTTCTTAACTGGATTCAGTTGAAATAATGCAATCCAAATGAGTGCATCAGAATGCTGATGAGCAACATCAGCTTCATGCTTCTCCTTCTTCGTCAGTGATGCAGGCTTTGCAAGCGCAGGCATCACACACACGGCACAGATGGGATGTAGAATGCTCATACACATAGCAAATACTTAGCAGGGTGTCATGTTTTGGCCATCATACTAGTAATGAGTGCAACTTGTGAGCTGCTCCAGGTAGCTGCCATTTCCTGAAGAGGTGTTTGATGTTCTATCTCTTGATTACAAAACAGGTTTGTAAAGTTGCAGCATTTCAAATTTACTTGCTGTTGAGCGTGTGTAAGTTGCGGGGTGTCAGATGCACAGCCTGCTGTTCTGCTTTGGTTAATGGGATACGTATAGCCTTTCCTTGGAGAGCTTTGTTGCTGTTGGTTTTAACTCCATTGGGAATGATCCTGGAGTATCATAGATAATCACAAGGAGAGATGTTTTCTCTTACTTCGTTTCTCAAGCAGAAGTTCCAGGGCTGTGGGATCCTTTCCTGTAAGTTGCTATATTTTGGGTTTGCTTTCAGTGCGTGCCTTGGAAAGCATCAAGAATCAAATACAAGCTCAAGGTGAACCATGGATTTTTAAATGTAAATTAAGATTAACTTGATCAAATGAGATTTCATCTTTAGGGGAAAACCAACGACCTACTCCAATTCCTGTTTCTTTGGTAAGAGAAGAGCTGTTTTTGACGTAAGCTGTGAAATTGCAATGATCTGGTCATGTTACTTTTTAGCTCCATTATCCGGGGAATGACTGCAGGTACTCGGGGAGCTCTATAGTTAACCTTGTGTTCCAGTCGTTCAGCTTTAACATTTCTGTTGAAACCTATATTTTGTCAGAGTAGATGCTGCAGTTGTGCTTTTGAGATGCGCGTGGGATGCGAGCCATGTGGTTTTGTCAGTGCTGCTTATTCAGGTAGGTATTGGTCTCCTTTTTCTTGCACTGTGCAGGTGAAACCTTTTCCATCTTTGTTCATCAACAGCACTTGGGACACTGAGGACAGAAGCTTTCATAGCTCAAGGAAAGACTGATGTCTTGAAGGTAAGTAATACATAGAGCAGATGCAGGGTGCGATGTGCAAGATCCGGTGATGTGAACACAACCTAGGTTGGAACATAAACATCTATGAGGCCTGTTCTTCCATAAGGCACTGGAAGGCTTATTGGTGTTTTGTATGTAATTTTCTGTATGCTCCCATCCCTAATGAAGGGACTTAGTGCAGGAGAAAGGCAAGAGTTTATTTCAAGAAGTAATGTTACTGTAATGACACTAAATGCTTTAAGCCTACCTATGAGTTTCCTTTCAGAGAAGGCTAAGGGTGCTTTCTGAAGTAATCTTCGATTTTAGCAGAGGCACTGGCACTGAGTGTTTATAGCATATCCCCTCAACATAGCTGAAGGTTGTTGTGGCTTGTCAAGTAGATGTGCTTTTAAATGTCAAATAAAAGCAGACAAAATCAGGCAAATACCAAGGTCTCGTGTCTCAGATGAGCCAACATTTTCTGTGCTAAGAGATGCGGTCGTTTGTCTGAAAAGGCAAACCAAGGGCTCAGTTTGTTGCTACTCCTGAGTACTGAAAGCTTAAAGCCATCAGGGAACATATGCCTAGGCAGCAACAGCAACAACGAACAGAAGCTCTTATTCTGTATTACCTGTGGAGTATAAAATAAGAAGGAGCTGGAAATGTTACTGAAATCTGTAAGACAAAATCCAATGCAATGTTGCAACCTGTTTTGATGACTGAGGAAATAATTGTTAGGAAGCTCTGCTACTACTGCCCTAAGTTGTGAGGTAGCAGAGTTCTGCTGCGAATTGCATGCCTGTTTTAGCACACAGAGAGAGCCAAGTATTAACGTCCTATGGGAGTATAATACCTTGAAGTTGTCTCTGCTCAGCCTTTTTTCATGCTGTTGGGCTGGTAAGGAGCCTATGCTTTCCTTGGCATGTATTGTTTTGCTTTGTGATGCTTAAAAATCTTAAGAGGATCCAGCAAAAAGCATGAGTGTGAGTAAAGTCATTGTGCCTTCTATGAGTGCTTTTAAAAACATGAGTGTGAGCATTGTGTCCTCTGTTACAGTCTTAGCAGGAAACCTGTTGTGCGTCTCTTTTCTTGTGGCTTCAGGCAAAATATTACCATACACTGGTACCAGTACGACCTGGGAATATGATTGCCTGGAGCTGCCGTGAGTTGAAGTGTGGATACCAAGAACTTCCTTTATATTTAGTCTGTTTTCTGCAGGCATT
This sequence comes from Loriculus beryllinus, assembly GCA_039877255.1. Classification (NCBI taxonomy): domain Eukaryota; kingdom Metazoa; phylum Chordata; class Aves; order Psittaciformes; family Psittacidae; genus Loriculus; species Loriculus beryllinus. Next base: position 74,226 of record JBCJKH010049559.1, read on the forward strand.
TGTGGGTGGGGCACTGAGCATGTTATTCCCTCCTTAGGCTGTTCTGTTATTTTGCCTAGTGGGGTGTTTTTAACATCACTGATGTGCTGCTTTGCAGGAGGATGTAGGGTTAAGCTTTATCTGTTTGCATGCCTTCATGGCATGGCTGCTTTGAAAACTAAATACTCTCCATTAATAACCCCTCTCAATGGCACTGTAAGAGTACATGAATAAAGAGTGGCAAGCTTACAGTGTAAGTAGAAGGTAAAAAAACAGCAAGAAGAGAAAATCAAAACACTCGTCTATCACTTGACAACATAATTGCAGTCATTGATGATAAACAAAGATAGTTTATTTCTCTGGAATCCGTACTTGTAAATACCATTCCTCTGTCATTATGTGAGACTGATAAACATTTTCCTTTGCTATTTTCACTTCATGTGGAGAATGTGTCTGTTAGCATTTAACAAATATTATTGTAGTAAACTGAAGGGATGACAGGAGCTTATATGTAGACTTTTATCTTCATGCTCCATTTGGCTTCTGGAGCTTGGTACAGCCTGAGCTTTTCTTCAGATGACTGTTTCCAGGCTGAGTTCTAAAGAGCTGGAGGACTGAAAGAAAACCGATCACCAGGTTGAGGTATGAGGGAGGCCGACCCGTGTAACCGGCTGTGCCAGTTATCAGTGAGCTCTGACATACGGGGCTTGCATGTGATGCCAAGGTTGTTGCTCTTGCTGGCCCAGTCTCAGGGTGCTTCATAAAGCCTGGCCAATAGAGGGCTGTACTGTGTCCTAACAACCACAGTGTTAGCACAGTGGTAGGGCTCGTTTGTTTTGAGTGCTGTGTCTGTAACTATCACTTGGCTTGGATCATTCTCCTGATTTATGTCATTCCCACCATGTGTGAGTGCCTTGGTTTTATGAGTGTAAACACCACTCGTACATCATGTCTTCTAATAATTAGTTCCTATGCCATTCTGTGCACATACAGTGCTTATGAATTGCAGTCAGCAAGCATCTCTCACCTGCAGCAAATTGCCTTGTGCTGTTACACACCCTAATGTGCAACATAGCATAATATGATTTATTTCTATAACATGCTTGATGGCACTTAAAAGCATGCAGAAATACCGATCTTGATCTTTGGTATTTGCTGCTTTTGGGGAAAGCATGCAGTGTCTGGTAGAGGAATTGAAATTGAGTTTGCGTAGCCTTGACGTTATCAAACCAGAAAGAGAACCGATTTCAAGTGCCGCAGCTCTGCTGTGTTTGAAGCGTGGCAGCAAAGCGTAGAAAACTGCAAATTGTTTTGGGGGCTGTGTGTTGCAGCAAGGTGTGGAATCGGGGAGTAAAGGGGTATATTAGGACTGACTGCAGATGTAGCAGGTCCGCAGGCTTCATTAATGAAGTACCCAGACAGATGGGTGATACGGACTGGGAAGGACTATGACACTGGTTCAGTCCCCATTATTCCATCAGTGCGCTCTTCCTTGCGTCTGTCCCCTCATTTTACAGAGGTGTGTGCATGTGAATGTGTCGCTGGAGAGGGCATCCCAATAAAGATTTCCAGCAGCATCAATGTCTGTGATAATGTTAGGAGTAACAATATCCTAGCTCTGTGTTTGTCCCTCTTCCCTGATTCCAGTAGGATATTGTGTGGGTTCCCACCTGTGTGTATGGTTGATATGCCGTAGACTTAAAACTGTTTCAGTACTGAAGACCTGAGGTACGTTCTTGCTTTCTGATCCGAGTAACTGGTAATTTGTGGAGTTGGAGCGTCTGCCTTCTGCCCATGATGAACTGAAAGTCACTGCTTGTGAATCATTTGATTTAGGGGTTAAATTAATATTCACTTTGATGGCAGTAACTTTGAGCCCTAGAACAGAGCCCAGAAGAAGCAATTAGCTGAGAAGGAGAGTGCAGTTTCCAGTGCAAATGCAGAAAATTGCTTGAATTATTTGCTGTAATCTAGTGAGTGTACATTGAAGATGTACATCTGCACTCTGGTGTGCGTGTTCTGCCGTGTCTTGACTTCTGGCGTGTAAAATCTTCGGGCGTAAACTGTACATATTGAAGTCAAATTCCCAGCTTTGGGGATTTGGGAGAGGTGGGGTTGCAAGGCGAGCTTTTAGTCAAAATCTGTCTTAAACCATTTTTACATCATTCAGATTGTTCTATATGATTTGGTTCCCGTTTCTCTGGGTGGCACAGTCGGCACAGTCAGCTCAGTCAAGGTTTCACCTGTCTGTTTTCATCTCCTTCCTGATTTCCTTTCTAAGTAGTAGAAAACCTAAAATGTGGATTATTTTATTTCAGGCACTCATTAACCGTGAAGAGGGTCCCTTGGCAAGCCGCTGCTCTATTGAAAAGCAGCGTGATGCATCTCCCATAGGCAAGGTAGTCGCTTCATGAAAGCTGCTTTGTTTTATTCCTGGGAGATCAAGAGGAAGGATCAGCATTGCTGAAGCAGAGGCCATTCTGCGTGTGGCCTCTGAAAGTGATGTTCCACGGGTTCTCGCCAAATCCTGCCTGGAATGCGGTGTTGCTCCACGTAGCAAGGAGCTTGCAGCGCAAATTTCAGTTTTGGTGCCTCTGTTTTGTTTAATGTGCATCCACACAAAATACACATGGGAGACTTTGGTAGTGGGTTATTTACCACATGGTGCGGATAGTGCGAAGTCGGGGTTCATTGCTCTGTAGTTAGCAAGACAGGTGTTTTTGTCTGCTGGTCTGTTCTCAGATTGCACCACATGTTTCCTAAGGGAGTTTTCCTCAGGAACTTCCATGTCCTGCCGTAGGTGAGCCTCAAATCTTCCTTTATTTTGCCAGTAAGTTTTAAGCTGCCAGGAACAGATTTGATTTCTCTTCCCTCATCTTCCATTTCTCTTGATGGCAGGTCGGCAGAGAGCTGCTTTCCCCATACGCCACTTCAAGAGAAAATCGATTGTTTTCTGTGAAATGTGCCAGTTGATTTCTATAGTGCTGTTTCACCCCGCAGAGATGCTGTGAAACGTCCCTCAGCTCTTTGTCGTCCTGTCATGGATCCGTAAGGCCACAGCTCTGAGCCCGAAGGCTCTCAGCCTGCAGAGGCAGAGTGTTTCAAGCTGTGTTATAGGAAGCCGTTGCACAATTTAGTGGTGCAGCCACTGAAGCTTCCCCGTTACAGGCTGCTCTGAGGGCACGTTGCAAAGTGACATGGAAGGAGTTTCAGGGAGTCTTTGTCTTGTCATGCTATTTGAAAAACCAGGAAGTGCTTTCGGAAGCACTGTTTGCTAAGTACCCAGCACAGCGGCTCCTCTCGCAGCCGTGAACTTCTACCAGCTCTGAGTTAGTAGCTGGATAATTCAAACAGCACAGTGTGTATACAGTGTGTGTGTGCTCCTGTCCTCTGGCGCTTGCTGTTTGTTCATTTCTGAGTGGCAGTCTCGGTGACAGGCTTTCAGGCATTGCCTGTTTACAGCTCAGTTGCTCCAGTTGGCAGAGCAGGCTGTTCTCTGCACTCCTTGAAGGGAGGAAAAAGATCAGACGGAGGCCTGAAACTCCAGTGTAGACATACAAGCAAAAGCGTTGGCTTTCCCTATTGCGCATCCCCCGCGGCCAGATCAGTCGTGTTTACTGATGTCCCAAATAGTGGGCTTTAATGTGCACACCAAACTTGTTCTAGTCTGAAAAACAGCCCCTATCAGAAATATCATTAGGTGGTGTCATCTCTTTGCACGGAAGCCGGTGTTTGAATTGGTCATCTCCTCTTAATCCCTCACTGAGCTTTATTGTGGAGGATTAAAAGTAATTGCTGATTTGCAAGCACAGAGGTTTTTGACCAAACGTTTTGGTAGTTATTAAATCTCGAGTTAAAAGAGTTGCTGATTTATAAACGCAGAAGTAACCCATCGGTTAATGCACATTTAGGAAATCTAATGAGTTGTTACTGGGCAAAGCATTTTGACAAGCACAGACTCTTACCTTCCCACGTGGATTTTAGTTGATGCTAGTAAGGAGCAGCTTCAAGAGAGCGCAAGTCTGGGAGATGTCAATAAACGGCAAGATTAATCCCCCATCCCACAGGCTGCGGGACTTAAATGAAACGGGACGCAGGGTAAGTGGTTCGTGATGTCCTGGAGAAACAGGGACTGTGCAAAAAGGGGTTGAAGGAGAAGAGAGCAAAGACGTGGCAGCTTAGGACTGGGCATGTCGTTATAGCCGTGCTGCACCTGAAAGCTGATGGAGAGAGGAGCAGTGAGGGAAGTGTGCAAGGAGGATGGGAAGCCCAGCATTGGGGAGCGGTGTGGAGATGAGCAACCGAGGAAGGAGACAGTAGTGGAGGAATCTGCAAAGGAGCAATTCAGCTGACAGGAGGGGAGGGAGCAGTGGAAGAGGTTGTAAAGCCAGGATGGACATGGGTAATAAATATCTGTAGCTACGCACTGTGTTGAAAGGATTTAGTTGAGCATCCTCTGAGAGAAGGACTCAGAAGGGTGAGGTTAGAGGAAGATGGGGTAAAAAGGTGCTCCACACCCTTGCTGAGCCTGCTTTAACCCATCTGAAAAGCAACCCTCTTGAAAGGAGAAATTTGGGCACGAAATCTTCAGAAGAGGAATGCATGGACTGAATTATTGTCAGAGGTAAGTGCCTGCAGCCAGGCTTTCCTTCCCTGATTAAGGGCAGGATTTAAATTGAAGCCTTATCCTCAGTGATTCCCATTAGCTGTTTGAAGCAGTCCCCTGCAGGCTGTGTGGGCTGCCGTGAGCTCTCGCTACCGAGTATGGAGCCAGCAGGATGTAGCGCAAGGAGGATGTGTGCTGAGGTGTCCCTCAGCCTCTGTCCTCCTCCCGTTTGTCTCCATTTGCCTCCCTGTGGCAGTGGCTGTCAGTCACTTAATGACAGACTTTGTTACTGCTGGTGACTTGTTGGGTGTGCTATGGGAAATAGGGAAATGCAAAGCATTAGGTGGGTGGAGAAAGTTATGTGGCAGGAGTAGGATAAAGACTTCATTCTCCATCTCCTACATAGCCAGAGTTAGCAACAGTGAAAGATTTGAATAGGAAGGAAATGCAGGATCAGACATAGATGTAATTATACCCCTGGTGCTTGATGTCTATGGATATCAGGTTCTACAGTCCCACTCCTGATATTCCAGCAGGTTCACTTGGATTTGAACCTGCTTTTGACAGGCTCTGTGACTGGTCGCATCTGTGCCTTCCAGCACCTGTTAAGGTAACAGCTCCAGAAAGCTGTTGACAGACAAAGTCCTGAAAGGCAATAATATCTTAGTAGCAGCTGTGCTTTCTGCTCTCTTATTTTAGGTTTTGGGGTTTTTTTAATCTTTTTTTCTTTCCTTGTTCTTTATTTTTGCTATTTTTTTTCCTTTTTTTTAATCCTTTTTTTTCTTTTATTCTCTCTTTCAATCCTTTTTTCCCCTCCTTTCATTTTTCCCTTCAGTACCCCACTGTAGCTGCCAGCCAGGTCTGTAACCCCGGTCATTTGCTGTCGGGCACTGCAGGTTTGGTGTGACAGCAGTGGTGCTTGGGTTCTGCACATGGAAGTCCAGGGATTCGTTCCTCCTGTGAGAAGCGGATGGTGCTTGGCTCCTCCATTGCAGTGAGCTGGAGGAAAGACTTTATTGCAATTGACTTGAACCTGCTTTTCCTCACTTCCCTCTCTACTTTTCCTTTGTGTTTTAAACGGGGACCAGCAGGGCAGGATCTGACCGCTTTGCACCTTGTGGGTTTGAGTGTTCAGGAGCAAAACTTCAAATCCTCCAAGCTTGAGCAATTCATAGACTAGAAGTTGGATCCCATAAAATCTAGCTCCAGACAGCTCTACATGTGAAGGGCTGGGATCAGCAGGGATGGCTGGGGAAGCAGTGACTGTAAGTCATGGCTTGTACTGGAGAGCTGCAGCACCTCATATGCTTCCAGCTCCGGGGAGGTGACAGCAGGGTTATGCTTCCAGTCTCAAAACCCACCCCTGGGCTCCAATCTCCATTGAGATCTGCAGAGCCAAATATCATGTTCCAACCCTTGTCACATCCTGGGAGTACCTCCCTGCTGTAGCCCAGGGAAGCCTTTGGACCTAAATGTAACTCTGGTCTGAGGGCTCTGCTGATGCGGTGAGCACTGTACCGAGTTACCGACATCTGCCTTTCTTTCCCTACTAGCTCCTCTTACTTACCTTAGTAATTCAGGGTGCTAAGGTTGATGTCTGCTAGGTCTCGCTCCCAGTGACTGATGAAGGCCACCGTCCCCTTCTGTATGTTATTTTACAGGTTTACTTGTGGGACTCATTTTAGAAATGCAGTGAGAGACGGGTATCTGGTTTGCAGCATCGTCTTGTTTCCATTCGGTCAGCGAAATGTTCGTGGTTTCCCATGGGAACACAGGTAAGCCAATGCTGAGTGCCTTGGAGAAGTGTTTGCCCTAGAGAACATGAATTGTGAACACGAAAAGCGTGTGTGCAGTGATCTGAGTTAAATTCAGGCTGGGGGTTGGAAATCAAGGCTGGAAGAAAACCCATCATGCCTGAAAAGGTTTTGTTTGTGTCCGGTGAAATTGCCTAAGTCTTGCTGAAATTGCCTTGCTGTGCTGAGCTGATGTAGCATAGTTTTCAAACGGGTTGTGGTGGCACGGACTGCAAAACCATCAAAGCCAAAGCGAGTCCTTAAGGGTCTTCCCATTTACTGTTCATAATGTCAGAGCAAGCTGTGCTTCAACGTGGGAGCATTTCAGGTCGTCCAGTTCTGGGATGTGCACCACCAGCAGCCACAGGAGGAACCCAAATGCTCACTTGAACAATTTCCTGGTCTCCATTGTACCCTTCAAGATGATTTGTTTCAACATGTGATGATTCAGGTAGGACACACGGGAGCTGGTGTCGGCTACCCTCCCCCTGCAATGAACCTGCTGCCAGTTACTGGCTTTATAGAAAGCACTGACAGCCCTGCCAGGACTGTAGTGACAGGATAAGGGTAATGGGTTAAAACTCCAGCAGGGGAAGTTAGGGTTAGATATAGGAAAGAAATTCTTCCCTGTGAGGGTGGTGACTCTGATTTCCGATGACGGTCCCTAGATAAGCCATCACCTCTGAGCTGCCAAATCCAGGTTGTGTTCAGACTCACAACTCTGTTCCACGGAGCTGCAGCAGCTTCCTACCACTTCCCTGGAGAGCAGCTGTTTTTTCCCCTCAGAGGCAGAGCCTGACACCCCTCACAAACTCCTGTTGCACTGCACAGCACGGGGCCGGATGGCAAAAGCCACTGCAAATTGTTTGAGATACAGCTTTAGCCGACCAATATTGTCCTAGGTCTGGTAATGCCTCCAAGTGAAAAGGTCCCTTGACAAGGCTTCTGGCCCCAGGCATCTGCATCTGTCTCCGTAGTGAAGGGTGAAGTCTGTTTCACACTGGTCCATCTTCTACTGCTTCCCCCCCAGTATCATAGAGTCACACAGTGGTTTGGGGTTGAAAGGACCTCAGGATCATCCAGTTCCATCCCCTACCACGGGCAGGGATATCTCAGACTAGACCTTTTTTCTTCACCTGAGGTTCTGTCCAACCTGGCCTTGAATCCTGCCAGGGATGGAGCATTTGGGCAATACTTTTTCTCCCTCCCTGACAGGTGACTTCAGGCTGACACGCTGAGGCTGGAGATCCGTTCTGTCTGATTTTCACCCATGTCGGATAAAACTGATTGTGAATTATTTATAGCATCAATCTAAGTCCATTTTTTCCACCACTTTTATACTTGTGAATTAAGCAGAGTTCAAATGAATGTCTTTGAGAGAGGAGGAGGGAGGCTTTAAAGAGATGAGAATAACAGGAAGGCAGCCGCTGCGTGTCGGCTCCGTCGGTGCACTTCCGCACCCCCCTGTCTGTTGGGGGATGCATTGACTTGCATTAGTCACAATACAGTTAATGTTTTAAAAGCAGTGAAACTCTTCTGCCTGGGTGCAGTTTCCCTTAGTTCTGCGGTTCAGCTTTCTCCACAGGTTCACCAACAACAGCGAGTGCCATTGTGCTGGTGATGGCTGGCTTTCTTCACATAGGAGAAGAGGGAAACAAGATGCAATTGAGGCTTTACAGCCAGGGGTTGCAGAAAGAAAAGTCTCACTCATTGCTGCTGTGCTATTACTAAAACCACCTAAAAGGTCTTTGTAAAAGCCTGCCCTGCCTGGGAGGGTTGCCTGCAGAGCCCGAAGGAGCAGCCTGGCTGCGGGACCTGCTTTTGGGCAGCCTTGGACGATGCTGCAGGTTGAGTGCCCCAGTGCATCAGTCTCCCCAAAGCGCATCCAAATGTGGCATCTCGCTGGGAAGAGCACCGGTTCCCTCCAGAAAGTCTCGGCTGACCTTCTGCAGAGAGCTCATCCTGTTCGTGTGGTGCCGTGAACAATCTGGGGTAGGTGTGTTTTTGTGCTCACTCGCTTGTAAGAGCCCTCTGCGGTTTGGTTGCTCTGTAAACAGCAACAACATTGAGGTCCTGCTGAGAAATGTGCTTGGTACACGGTCCTGCAGGAAAATTGCTGCCGAATCCAGAGGGAGGGTTTTAAAGGGGGTTACCGTTTTCCACGTGTACGTGGTTTGGTCGGATTTGTCATGCTGCCATGCTCTGGCTTGATGAAGAGCTCCTTTGGCAGCTCTAAACTGTAGCGAGACTTGGCTCGCACAGGAACGGGGGATGCATCCAGCTCCCTCTCCTCTGCCCTTGGCCACCCCTTGTGCTCGGCGGGGATAAGGCACACGGAGCCCGTACGAAATAATAGGGGATTGGCGTGGCATTTTGAGGCGGTCTTTTGCAGACAGCCCAGCTGGGAGGACCACCCGCCCTCTCTGTGCCATTGTGATAAGAGGGCAAACTACTTTGGAGCGCCTCCTCACTGCGGGCGGCTGCTCAGCCAGATCCTCCGCAAGCCTTTTGATGCGTGGGGGAATCGAAGGAGGGGATGCAAAGAATAGGCAGAAGTCATCCATATGAATGTGCATATCTATAAACAGTAACCTTTTCTCCTCTGATTACCCTAGCAATAAATGCCTGTGACATCGATACTTCATGAGAACGAACCATGCACGATTGCCAAGTGCTGCTTATGCGTTGCAGGTGGAGGGAGAGGATTCAGCTTGGTTTAAAGATGGTTGAAGTGACAGCTCAATTTTTATACAGTTAGAGAAGTTGAGGTAAGTGAACAGCATACAGATGAGCTGTTACTTCTGCAAGGAAATTTTCTGATGTAAGACTAACTATATGCGAATTTGTTGCCCGGCAGCTGTCTGTTGTATATTCTTCTTCGTGTAAAATAGCATTGTGAAGTGCTTATATGTGTTCACTTACGCATTTATCCGTTTCTGTGAATGGATACGTATGCGCTCACACACTTGAATATCTGCGTACATATTTTGTATGCATTTTCCACATGTGTATATGTATAACGTGCACACATTCTATATATGTATGCGCACATACAGAAAGCAAAAATGCTAGGATGCTTTGACACTGACAGGTATTTTTAGTTGAGTAAATAAGAACAGGAGACATTTCTAGTGTCTGAGCTCTTGCCAGCTGTTAAGATTTAGCCAAGAGCAAGAGGTGTGTTAATTAACATCATACTTTTACTCCCAAATTATGCCTGGTTTCGTTTGGTTTTTGCGCTCCTCTACATTTTACGCCTTCCGGCAAGATTCGGCTTGCAGGTGTTTTCAGCAGGGACACCAAAGCAGGGGGTATTTTCTGCAGCTCTGATTGCCAGGGTTGAAGATGTAGTTCAGCGGATGCGGGCGTAGATGGGGGCACGGAGACGAGTGTGCGTTGAAGAATCATTGATAAGAAGGTCACTGAGAAGAACCACTGAGAAGAACAGCCCTTTACCAAAGAGGTATGCTTATTCTCTAGCCATTGCGCCCGAAGGTGTGGAAATAAACACCAGGAGAGAAGAATGGTTTTAAGATGGCTAGGGGTAACTTTTAGTCTGAAATAAGCTCAAGCAGTAGAGACTAAAGGACATGTCCGCTTTAACACGCAGCTTTTTCGGTTCCGGCCGTGTGCAGTGGCTACCAGGCCTCTTCCCAAACTGTTTGTGGCTAGCCGCTGCTACTTCTGTCTAAATAACGGGGATTTCATATCTCAAAACAGTTAAAAAGCTTAGAAGGAGATGGTAGCATTTGGAGAATATGATGAAATCAAGTGGTAGAACTCGGGGCTCTCCTGGGGAACAGAAAGGGTTACTGGCTCCTGAGATCATTTTAGCTTTGAGTGAAAAAACTCCATGGCCTTCGTTACTGTAGATCACGAGCCAGTTATCCTCTGCTATAAGGTTGAACTAGGGTGGCCTTAAAAAGCTGGTAGGACACAGGGTCCACCCCTGACCCATAAGGAGCTGGTGGTCCTGGTGACGGGTAGGCGGGGTCTGCCAGTAGTGCAGTCACAGGCAAGACTACAAGAACACGGGGCTGCCCTCAGCAAAATATACTCACCAATATTGTGGTTTCTTCCAAAAATTCCGTGAGGCTCCTAACAGGATAACTCTTGAGTGTTGCAGGCAGCAGTTTGTATTTGGCTCTGATGAAATGCCTGGTAATTGTCTGTCGATTTTAGCTGAGAAAATTAGCAAGTGACTCATGGGCCGCGAGCAGTGGGGAGCATGGGGATCCTCATCCATCATCTCCAGAGCAGCCTTCACCTTCATGCACTCACTGCTGTCGTTTAACTGAAAGGCGAGGGCAAATGAACTGCGAAAGGTCATAAATGGAGCGAGTTTGGGGAAGGTAGGAGCACTACAAAGGGTCATAGAAATGATAGAGGGGCTTGGATTCCGGCTGATACTCAGGGGTCTGGCAGGGTGAGATTTGCGGTGAGCTGAGCAGACGGAGTGTGCAGATGAGCATTAAACAGGGCTGAACTCCAGGGAGCTCAGGAGTTTCTCTTTCCTTCCAGAGCAATGAAAATCAACTAGAATCTCAACTGGGGCTTTTCTTACATCTTTATGAGAAAAAGTAAAGCCTGAACAACCCAGATAAATGCTTCTTGCTAAGACACATGGGATGGGATATCTCAGATAGCCTGGGGGTTTTTGGAAGAGAAATGACCCGTTGCTTTTTTTAAGATGCAAACCTCTACTATTACCCAGGAGCAGGGCAGGGAGGGATGAATATTACCCTAAAACAAAGAATTTTATTAGCCGGAAGGACTGGAGGAAATCACAGTGCTTAGCAGTAGCTAAGCTGTTCTGTTGTGACTCTGTTGTCAAAGCAGAGTGTAGGTGGACTGGGGAATCAAACCTTGTGTTTATTTAGGAAAAAGATCAAACAATGGAATGTTTTCCCTGGCAAAGTAACTGCTGCAAATTCATTCCCTGAAACCATGACCTGCAGTAATTATTCTGTTTCACACCAAGACAGATACCGGAGAGGGGATAAAAGCCTCCCACCAAACTTCAATGAGACAACGTGCCAGAGACGGGTCCTTCGATGGCAGACTACTTTGCTTGGTGCTGGCGCAAAGGGTGTAGAGGTTAAGTTGTCTTGTGAAGAGACTGCTAAATCACCAGGAAAAAAATTTTTTTTAATGTATTTTCTTTTGTGTTTCTTATTCTTTAGTGACAGCCAGACTTCTGAGTAAGCACTTTATCCATCTCAGGTAGGGAAGTAAAAGCGGTCATTTTTTTTTTGCCGATTAGGTATGAATATGAGAAAACCTGTATTTCCTCTTCTCTTTCATAGGTGATTCCCTTTCTTCTTTTCTGCTGAAAACTTCTGTTATAGTAGATCCTATTAAAGTCCCTGCAAACCCGAGGCAAAGATATAAGGGCGTTATATAAGCTAACAGGATAAGCTCAAATGTTGCACGAATGCTACTGATCCAGGATATCTTCAGTGTGCTTTTTCAGTTATTTGACGAAGCTATATTGATTTTCCTCTCCAAAGGCAGGGGAGAAAGTCAACCACGGAGCGGATGCTGGGAGGCCGAGTTCAACACGGTGCAGAGGTAACCGCTGGGAGTGCATTGGGTGCTGCCACAGTGAAGATGCTCTCCCAGGTGCCTTGATGGAAGATGGAGATGGTGACAGAGGTGGAAAATAATCTGTAGGTGAGCGTCTCGGGGTTTATCCCGCAGGGAAAATGGATGGGGGTTGGTTAAATCAGCCTTGGGAGAAACGGTCCTCTCCTGACGCGGCCGGGCCAGCTATCCTTGCTGGACCGTGCGTGCAGTATCCCCAGGTAGCTGGCAGCTGGAGCCACAGCAATGTTACCCGCCCTTCCTGCGTCCCGGTGCTGTAGCAGTTCCGTTCAGCTCAAGCACCATTCTGGCATGCTGCATCCCCTGTGACTGTAGTTCCTGTTGGGGGGCCTGCAATAATCTCACCTTGTGCCCGTTGGAGGAGTTTCTCAGCTAAAGAATGGGAAAAACCACAGGCTAGATATAGGTCAGAGAGGTGAGGCATAGGAGAAGGTGGCGTGTACAGCCGTGAGACAGAGCATATGGATGGGAGAAGTCCAGCCCTGGGATGGCAGTGAGTTGCACTGTAACAGGCATCTCTTCTTGCAACCAGCAATGTGTTAGAGGCAGAACGCAAATGTCATTGGTAAATGCAGCCAAGTGGAAGAAAGCGCTTGCAAAACTGTAAACACGGTGACAAACAAGTGTGAAGAGCGCTCGGGAGACTTTGTGAGGGGCAAGGAAGGTGCGCATGACCCTAAGGGGAGGACGAATGAGCAATTGCAGCCCGGTGCCGCATGAGGAAGGTTCCATTAGAGGTATGGGTTGCTTCCTTCTAGTCTCTTTCTACCAGAGATAAACCAGCCACTGGCTGGAGACCGGTTTTTTAAAGGTATTGCCTTTGGGCGTCATCCCTTTTGGAGCGAAAGAAGTCACCCTGCAGTCAAGACAGGGCTTCTATAACAGTGTCAGAAATTCAAGGCACGTGTTCTAAGTGAGCAGAGTGCTAATTCCCAAAAGGTTAATTAAAGCGAGTGAGGCTCGAAGATGAAACCGCAGCGGCTGACTGCTGCAATTAACTTTGGTGTCACAGTTGGCATTAGGTGGCACTTCAGCGTGGGGGAGCTCCTCTGATGAGCTGTTTTGTCACTTACTCCCCCGGGGCAGGGTCATGTATATATCAGTCATTTTGTTCTTGCCCGCCTTCAGGAGCTGGAAATCGGTGGCATCTCATTCGGTCAAGTGGGGAAAGAAGGGGGAAAATGGGTTGTTTCTTTCCGACATCTCTGAGTAAAACTCAAACACAGAGGAGTTATAAATTAGGATGGTCCATTTAAAGTGAGTTTTCCAATGGAAGTGTAATATGTAAATACTGTGTATTATGAAGTGGTGAATGCTCCATCCCCGGCAGCGTTCGAGGCCAGGTTGGACGGAGCCTTGGGCAATATGGTTTAGTGTGAGCTGTCCCTTCCCATGGCAGGGGCGTCGGAACTGGATGATCTTAAGGTCCTTTTCAACCCAAAGTATTCTTTGGTTCTCTGGTTATTGCGCTGTCTCCATCGTCCATACCGGCTAAAGCTGGATAGAGGTGACCTAAGAAGAGCTGAGCAATACTGTTAGCCAAAGCAAGGTTTTGCAGGAAACACAGAGAGACCCTTTTTTTTCTTTAGTATATTGACATTTACTTCCAACATGGGCGTTGCTGTGAAGAGGGAGGGGAGTTGTGCATGCGATGTGTGCTGCTTTGCAAGACAGGGACACGGATGAAGGCCACGAAGTTCATTTGCCCACATTCTGCCACCGGGGAAGAGACAGAGTAGGTAAGTACCCTGGACCCCGGCCGGCTGCCGCACTCAGCTCTGCTCTGCCTGAGGGGAGCTGTTGCCTCGAGATGCGTAGCTATTGTTGTTGTTCCCAGGAGGTAATTGCCACATAATAATATAAAAAAAAATCTTCCAATTATTGGCTTTTTATAGAAATACGAGTAACATTGGCGTAACAGCTGCGTGCAATTACTACATCAGGTGCTGTGACCTTTTCAAAAGCAAGAAGTTATGTAATTGTATAGGTAGGACTGGAAAAAACAAAGAAATGTCTTTTTCTTCTTGAGTACAAAGAAAATGCAGGTAATGCTTGCTTTTTCAAATACATCTCACACTAGTTTCTGGTCACGTGCTCACAGTGGAATAAAAGAAAGTTATGAAACAAAGAGCATTCCATGAGAAAAAGTATGAAATTTATATTAATACCTCGTGCCTTGAGGTAAACCCTGTGTTTTTCTCTAGGACGATATGAGTTGAGCTTGCATGCTGCAGCAGTGACATTTTTTCTCCCTTTTTTTCGTCTAGTATAACCAGTGGAAACTTCACGTCCAGCACTTCAGCCTTCCTACTGCTTCATCATCTACCCCACCAGCTTTAGAAATCATTGACAGTCACCCAGACGACACTATTGCATTCAGATTGACTGCTTAGGTAACTTGAACCGTAATTGTCAATAATTGCTGTTGTAAGATAGGCTGTGATGATAGGTAGTGGGTAAAGACATAAATAAACAAGTTGTAAGCATGACTTGAAAGCAAGTGCTGAGACAATCGAGACTCCAGAAGCCACTATCACTTCAGCTATTTTCTCTCAATTCAGTATCCCTTGATAAGGATGCAAACATAGATGCAGACTTCTTGATAAGGTGGCCCGTGTTAGTCGGTTCAGGCCGTGCGTCTTGTAAATGAGCCATTTATGTCCTGGTGTATTGAGCGGTTTGTCTTACTCATTTCAGAGCGCTGTGCGACAAACACCTAAAGGTATTGGCTTTCTGAAATCATAGCTGTGGATATAACTGAGTTTACAAGGACAGAAAGAAAGGTCGTTAAGGATTTAAGATTAGAGATTAGACAACAACTTGAAAATGGCCGAGACCCTTGAGCAAAATGGAGTCACACAGCTAAGGAATGTGTACAGGTAAAATAAAGAACGTGAGGGGAGTGGGGGTCTATCTTCATATAGTAAAACCTAGTGGCTGCAAAACAGAGAGGTAATAGCTCGATTTATGTTTTAGAAACCGAGCTGTGTTTGTGTCGTAAGTCTGTGGTGAGATAACAGGATTCAGTGACTTCACTGAACATAAATGAGTTATTTCACATCATCCTTCTGCTTACCGGTTAGTTATGAGACGGAGACTCCCAAATATCTGCCTGCTTTGGTAAGTTGTTATGATCCCATCCTGCATCAAATTTTTCACTGAGGTGACTGTTCTCAATGCTTTCCAGCTATTAGAAGATGAGATGGTGATAAGAATACTGTGAGGAAGACCGCGTACTTCATCTGGAAGACCCCTACTTGTAAGAGGAAGACTGCTTCATCCTCAAGTTCGCCTAGCCACCGTCACTGGAGAATAGTATGCACAATGCCAAGAAGAGTAGGGTTACAATAATGTGTTACTTGAGGTAGTTATAATATTCCCTGCCTTTATAAGGGAAAGATGATTATGTAGTAGTGAAAGTATAAAAAACCTGTAAGTAACAATACTCGGTGTGATTCTTATTATGTCCATGCTGTCAGTGATGTTGCTTTTGCTTTTTTGCCTTCATTCTTCAATATACCCTCGTTATCTTGTTCAGACGAGTGACTTTGTGTTTCAAAGGCTAAAATGTTTTGGTGCCTCCCTCTGGCACCTTCAGCAACACTCCAGTTCACTGTATAGGATGAGGAAAATCAACTTTCCCCCAGCTCTGACTGAAACCAGATAACATCTCTTGGAAACAGGACATGGTCCATATCAAGCCTACCTTAATTTACATACCCTGGCATTTTGATGGTATTCTTGGTACTCATATTCACTGTATTGCTTGAAAAATAACTTCAAACATTGATAAAAACTCACTGGACAGTAGGCCATTCATCACATTTCAGAAATGCATCTGCTTTTCGTGGCTTCATGCTATCAAGATAAAGCTTTTGAGCTCACTTACAAGACTGGGTTTGAGGTTTACAACCCTCCTGAAGGCATTCTGCTTCATCCCTCTTTAGGCTCTGCTCACCTGCAGCCCATACCCACAAATTTCAAAAACTTTCCCCAAATTCTTCATTTATACATTTTCATTCCAGGTCTTTCTTGCATATAACAGCACATAGGATGTAGGTGACAGTTACCCACAAGAACACGCACTTCCCGGTCAGCCTCGTTTTCAACTGGTGGTATCATACTTTCTTCCATTGTTATTTTCTTATCGTTATTATTATTGGTGGTAGAAGCAGTGATTTTTGTTATACCTTAGTTACTGCGCTGTCCTTATCTCAGCCCATGGGAGTTACATTCCTTCAATTCTCCTCCCCACCCCTCCAGGGGTGCGGGGGGGGGGGGGGGGGGGGAAGAAGAAAGTGGGGGGGGGGGGTAAAAACTGGGTT
>JBCJKH010049561.1:7515-37312 GCA_039877255.1 Loriculus beryllinus
GATACAGGGGGTGTCAAAGGGACATCAAATAGTGGTGCTGCCACCCCCTAAAACTTCCCCTCCACAGTCCCGGCAGGGCAGTGCTGTTGTCCACACTCAGGCAAAGGTGCCACTGAGACGAGAACGGGTTAGGTTGGGATGAAGGGTACCACTCCCCCAGGAACATCTTGTCTGCTGCTGGAGGTTTCTGTGGCATTTATCTCATTTTTTGATGTTAGGGTAGGAAAACCTCTTGCCCTTCTGTTGCAGCGGTAGTGAGAGCCCTTAGAGACAGCAGGTACGTGAGGTGGAGCCACCTCTTTGGAAAACCATGTTATTCAGTGTTTGACTGCAGTTGTTCATTGCTGGACACTGGTAGTACCTGTAGTGCTAGAACAGATGCATTACTGGAGAGTCAATATAAAGCTAGGTCTCTTCAGTCCTAAATACCTCCCATGTGGAAGGTGAGGGAATTACAATGCTGAGAACTTCCATGGGAGGCAAAGCAACCTTGGTCCCTGCTCTTGCTGCTGCCAGCGCCGCTGAGCTGAGAAGAACGGAGCTAGGAAAACACAGCAGCAGCAGGGGATACACACATTCCAACCAACCTTCTGTTAAGTTAACCTAGTGCTATTTGATGATGAAAACCTGGAGCAGCAGTGCCCGGTTTTTGTGTCTTTGGACCAGCAGAGAGTAGTACCGCAGATTTAAAACAATGAAACATTGCTGAGGTTCCTTTTGGTTCCCCCGCTCTTCTCTCGCGTTCGAGCCGCTCCCAAAGGGCTGCTGGGGGCTGGAGGCTGCAGTGGCAGAGCTGCCTCGCTGAGGGGAGCGATGGGCAGCGCCGTGCCAAGTGACCGCGGGTCCTTTGGAAGCTGTCAGCAGCGTTTTCCTTAGGCAGTGGTTGTTCTCTAGGCACAGGTTAAAGGCAGAGACAGGCAGTTTGTGCTCCGTCTATGAGTGTACTAACTCGTCCTCCACAGGCTGCTGCGCTGTTGGCCCAGCGCCTTGGTCCCACACGGAGGAACCTGGTGTTTCACAGAGAAAACTGAGGAACTTATGAGAGAAAAGGTGAATTTTGGGTAGCAAAGAAGGTGTAGCTTTCTCTGGAAAAAGGATTTAAAGTGCTTCTCGATATTTTTGTTGAACTAAAGATGTATAAACCATGCTATACAGAGACCGGGGGAGGACTACACAGGTCTCAAAATGGCGGCCATTGCTCCCCCTCAGCACTCGTGAAGGGAGCTGAGGTGGAGCTGGCACCCCAGTCACTGGAGGTGTTACACTGGGGCTAAAACACCCGAGAACTACTTCTGTTTTCACATTTCATTTGCTCTTCACAGCAGCAAAAGGCTCGAGAGCAAAGGAGAAAAGGTGCCCAAGGTCTTGGGGCAGCTGTTTGTGGGAGTCCAGTGTGTGTGGTGCCTGCCTGTGGGAGCAGAGCTGGGGAGGAGCTTGGGGGATATTTGCTGTCTGGTTCGTCCATCAGGGAATATTTATTCGTTCATTAATTTATTTTATTAAGATTGTACAGGCTACAAAGTGCAGCTCCTCACTGATCAGTCTTTGTTCAGAGTTTACAAGCCATGACTTGATGGCAAGTACAACACTGTAGTCCACCTCCTGCTCTTGGAGGTAGTGGTGTACAGCAGGTTACCTAGGGGAGAGGCCATAAAAAGAAGACACGGTGCTGTCCATTTCTAGAGACTGTTGTTCCACCTTCATTATTATTGTTATTATTGTTGTTGTTGTTGTTATTATTATTGTTGTTGTTGTTGTTATTATTATTATTATTATTATTATTATTATTATTATTATTATTTAAAAGTTATAAAGCATATGGACAGGATATCCCAATTGCACCGGATTAGGAAAGCAATTATGTTAAGGCAGCTGTCCACACAAAATCAGAAACTGGAATGCTGGCATAGCTTTGTGTTACATTAAATCTCTGTTAAATAAAACGGAAGAAAGTAAGTGTACAACAGGTGGAAGCAGTCACCCAGGAGGACTTGAGGGACACTGTCTGAGTGTGCAGGAACAAAATGGGAAAAGCCAAAGCCCTTGGGGAATTGGACCTGGGAAAAGGTGAAAAGAAAGGCTCCTACAGGTATATCGGCAGCACAAGTAAGGCAGGATAGATGTGGGCCCTCTGTTCATGGGAGTGCTGAAGAACACAGAGCCAGACTCTTAGAAGCATCCTGTCAAAGGACAAGGGATGATGGATATGAACTGAAATACAGGAGCTTCCACTTAAACGTAAGAAAAATGGTTTTTAATCGTCAGGGTGCTGAAACACTGAAACAGATCACCCGGAAAGGCCACGGAATCTCTGTCCTTAGAGATGTTCTAAACAGGAGTGGACGTGGTCCTGAGCAACCTGTGCGTGCCAAACCTACTTTGAGCAGGGTGTTAGACTGGATTGTCTCCAGAGGTGCCTTTCAGCTGCAACTATTTTGTGAGTCTGTGAAGTTCTATACTTGGCAATTTTAACCAATAGCTGTGTTAACAGTTTGGCCTAAATTAATCTCTCTCTAGATCAATGGAATATTCATTATCAGAACTCTGTCAGCTGAATTTAACCTAGACCTAAGTGTTCTGTGCAAGCTTTTCTTGAATCAGAAACCAGCAGAAACGTGTGCAGCTTTTGATTTCAGTGAAATCAACCTCTGGATTTTGGGGTTTGTTTTTTTTAAGAAGTAAATAGTCTTTTCTGAAAGTGAAACTGGCTGGAAGCAAAAGTGAAATTTACTTTATTGGTTTTTGTTCTTTGAACTGAGAGGAACAGCAAAATTAAATGGAGGTCATAGACAATGCTAAGTAAATGGAATTAAAAGCATGAATTTGTTTATGATAGGAATGCCATTTTTAGTAATACAGTGAAGAAGTCAGATTGTTTACTGATACCCTCACGACACTGACGGAGCTCTTTTGAGCTTTCTGTAGTTCTCCCTCTTTTCATCAGATTTCTCTGACCCAGCTGAAGTGCTTCATGGTTGTAAATATCTGTAAGATGCAAGTTGCTATAGTTTGTATGTGACTGTAAGAGGTATGCTATTGTAAATCATGCTTAGGGGAGTCAGTAGTTTACTCTGGAATGAGTGCAACCCACTGCTGTCATTGGCTCCAGGAGGAGGGATGCCCATTTGTGCCTGCATGTTCTGAGAAAGGTGAAGGCTGACTTAAAGCAGATCAGGCCTGCTTTGCTTTACACCCTCCTGTTTAGCTGATAATTCTGCCTAGTCCCAAAGCCCATTTCTTTTGTTGGGATGCTAACTTGCACACGTCTCTTCTGTCACTTATACCCATGAATAGCCACCCTGTTACTTGCCTTCCTGCATGCTGTCTGCAACTACAGCTGCTGACCGTAAGCTACATATGGTTGATTGTGACTCCTGGGAACCTGTTCTGCCACCCCTTGTTCTGATTGGACTCAATTTAAGTAGCACGTTATGCAGTGTGGATTAAATTAATATATATTGCACAGATGAGTGGTACTACATGGTGCTTAGAGAGGATACTGTCCAGCAGGCATTTCCCTAGCTGAATGTGGGTAGCTGACAGCGGGTTTTTTTTCATCACTCCTGAACTGAAATACAAGAGGTCTGTGGTCCTCTTCATTCCTTAAGCAGTGTACAGGAGTTCGTGGCTTTGTCATTCCTTCTGTTGTAGGCTTTCTCCATGCTTGTAACGTATGACCTATAGATATTCCCTCATACATAGATAGTCCCTGCTACATGGACTCCCTCCTCCTTCCTCTGGCAGTAATGTTTATACTTGACTGGAACAAGGACTTCTTCTTGCCCCTCTTATTATGACTGTACTTCTAGTACATAAACAGATTGCTTTTTTAACTAATTTAATATGCACAGTTTTATCTTATTTATTTTGTCTTTCTTCCAGCTCCATCTTGAAGTAACTCACTGTAAAGATTTATTTCAGTTTTTGAAGTTTCTTTTTAATGCAAACTGATTCAGCCTCAAGCGGTGCAAGATGCTGTAACCCAATAATACTAAGTTGTCTTTGCTTAATTCGTCAATGTTTCCTTTCCTCCTTCCCGTGTGGAATAGGTGAGAAAAGCAATTGCCTCCACTGCTTAATGCTTCACAACTCAAAAACTCACTCCGTCCATGTAATTTTGAATCCCAGCCCAGCTGGTGGTTCCTAGTTTTCAGGCTCTGAATATGAGTTCAGCACTTTTAAATTAATCACACTGAACAATACCTGTGTCAGAGTCTTTTTTGTTGTTGCTGTTTGCTGCAAGGTTTGCCTGATTTTTCATATCCTGAAAGAACAGTCTCATAAAAGTACCAAATGCAGAGAAAAAGATAAAGAATTTCTGTTTTTTTTCCGTTATTTCTTTAAAGTACTTGTTCTCTTTCTGTGGTCTTTCAGTGCAACAAATATGTGTGGGATATGCTACCTTTGCATTTATCTAGTCTAGTTGGTATTTGTGATTTCATCAAGATTAAAATGGGCACTTTAGTGGGTTCTGAAAGTCTTATCTGTTGAAGAGCACTGTTTACCTTGTATTGTGAGCAGTTAGTGGGGTAATGATTCTCCTTTTCATCTGCTGTCTGTGGACTATACTCTTCAAAAGCGGGTTAATGGGTGATGTCTCAGCTCTCACCAGGAAGTATGGGTTTTAATAATCCTACTGCTTGTGAAAACATATTATCAACTCTGAAAACAGAAACAGTGATACATTTGGGGGTTTGATCACTGGCTCAAAGCCATAATGGGCATTCTTACTGATGCTAGTTGGGTTAATTAAGTAGGGTGTGGGCTGATTAAGTGAGGTGTAGAGCAAATCACATAGTTTTCTGTTTTAACTTTTTCCCCAAAGGTGTTTGTTGAGTGCTGGCTCCTTTATTGAAGTCTGAATGGAAGACATGCTCTTCTGGTTAGTCTGGGTGAGGTTTATTGCCATTTAATGCGGAGTTAAACACAAAACTACCAAGGGAGGTTTCTGAAAAAAACTTGACTATATTTATAATGAGTGCAAATAAAAAATGACAAAATAAATATGGGAAGCATCACCATCTACTTCTAATATTTCATTCATAGCAATATTAACATTTTAAAAAGATAAAAAATACAACAGTTTTGCAGTTAGTTGAGGATATCTCCTTACTTGCATTAAGTTGGCTGAAAATGAGTAGCATTTCACTGAAAATTCTTGACTTTAACTTATTAATTTTGAAGCATGTAGAACAGCTTCTCTTTGAAAAATAGTCTACACTGTGAAATAAATTTGAGGTATTACACATTATTGAGTACACTTTTAAGACAAAAGTGTTTTTTAATAACCCTTTGGATAATGTTTTAAGTAAAGTATTTAAATGAGCCACTGATTGGCACATATCTCATGGGATTTTGTTTAGGTTTTCTGTAAAGCTGAACCTCCTGTGGAGGAAAAGGGACTGATAAAAGAAATAATGAAACTGAAATCCAACAGGAACAACAAAATAGGAGAACAATTTGAAAAAGCATCAACTATTCTTTGTTCAAAACCAGTGAGTTCTTGAGCTGGAGCTATGTGATATTCCTTATTATGGGAAGGAGGTGTGTGGAAAAGAAAGGCCTGTAGTCTGTCCTGCTTTTCCAGATGCTTGCACCCCCTATTCCAGCATGGTGACTGAGCTGCTCAGACAAGAACCGTTAACATGTATCCAGTCTCTTATTGAACTTGTGCAAACTTTTGATCCACAGTGACATCCTTCTTCAAGGTGATCAACAGCCTGACTGTACATTTCATTATTTTGAGTGTGGTATCTGCTGTTTGATGCTTCTGAGCTCTCAGATTGGAAAAAGCAGTGAATGGTTCCCCATTTAATAGATGTCTGTCTTATCCTCCCTGGATATGTGGTATGTCTTCTGGACTGGAGGATCCCAATACATTTGGTTGCTTCTTGTGCAGCAGTCATTCTGCAGCTTTTACTGTCCTTGCCACTCTTCTCCAAGCCTTTGCTATTTCCATTATATCAAGTTTAGAAGTGGGATCAGAACCACGTAAAGGGCTTCATGGATTTATACACTAGTATAGTCATGCTCTCTTTCAAAGTGAATCCTAACATTTAATTTGCTCCCTTTTTTTCTGGCAACTCTTTTCTTTGAGCTGAGGATTTCAATATCTGTTATACTATCTGTAGTACTTGCCTGGCTGTTCCATTTCCTCTACTGTGCTACCCAGATCTTCCTCTTGATATAGTGATGAGCTCAGAGCCATCATTTTATATGCAAAACCAGAACTGTTGATTCCAATGTGTGTCACTTTACATTAACTTACATTAAATATCATTTATCGTTTTGTCACCAGCAATTCATCTCATCAAATCCTTCTGCATTTCTTCACAGTCAGCTCTTGTCTATGCTATCTTAGTCATCTTTGCAGTGCCTGGGTGAAGCATCTGAATCCCCAGCCTTACTTCTGGAGCCTCTTTAAAAGCAGACTTCCTAAAAGCTCTTGTTGGATGATGCTGACTAATGCTGAAAGTGTAAGTTACAGGCAGCAGGGTGAAAGAAGGCACTGGAGTCAGGTTCCTTAAGGTGGAAAGCTGATGTACTTATGCAGTGTGCAGCTTTAATAATTGATAGAAATAGTTAAAACAGAGCTCTTGAATGACTGTGCAGGGTGCTGAAGAATATTTTTTCCCAGTTGGGCCCCTCGCCATATGTACAGTATTATTACTGTAACTGTATTGTACCATATAAGTGAATGATTTATGTAGTGATTTATCCACTCTACCATGACTGTGTGACCAATCTCTATTACTAGATGTATTCAGACCTTTACAATGGCAATATATGCAGTTTCGTATTCCAGAGCATTACCTGCTCTTTAAGCAATAAGATCCGATAGGGCATACATTATTGGCCACTAGAGCATGCCTCCATGTGGTCGTTAAGCACAAGTCTGGAGGCTGCAGTCTGGGGTTTCATCTATAGACAAAGCAGGTTTTGGGCTGGCCGTACAGTCCCAGAATTGTTTTCCTGGGATGAGAGTGAACATTTGTAAGTGTTGTGAGACAAAAAAGCAGTTTGTTTTGCTTTTATTCAAACTGTTCTTAGATCCAGCAAAAATAGTAGAAGGTGAGAAGAGGCATTCATGTGGCAGTCATTTTTCATCCAGATTTTAACTAATGGTTCTTCTGCCTTTGTGGCAGTTGCTACTATGAAATTCTGTACTCTTTTTCTTTTGTTTCTGAGTTGGTTGCTTTCTCTCTCAGGTTGGCTTATCTGGCAAGTAAGTCACTTGGATATTTTGTTTGATGACAGAAGAGCTGTGGGACAACATGCAAGTTATGGAAGTGGTGTTTTTAAGTGAGCACCAGGCTGAAGTTAAAGCTGCTGTTCTCTGTCACCGAGCTGATGTTTCTGTGCTTTTGGAGGTGTAGTGGCACTGGACTGTACAGACATGATTTTCCACAGGTAGATATGTCTTTGGGCTTAGGGTTCATTATGGGATGATTTGAGGAAACTTGTCCTTAAGTGGCAAGAAGTAGGTACCTACACTGTGACCAATA
This sequence comes from Loriculus beryllinus, assembly GCA_039877255.1. NCBI lineage: Eukaryota > Metazoa > Chordata > Aves > Psittaciformes > Psittacidae > Loriculus > Loriculus beryllinus. Next base: position 15,021 of record JBCJKH010049561.1, read on the forward strand.
GAAAATCCATTCTGTAGGTTTGGCAGTTCAACAATGAGTTCAAGCTGGGGAGCAAGAGACAGACATGAGTGTTTACTACTCCCAGTATATTCTGTTTAATAGAAAGTGAAAGATCAAAACAGCCCAGCTGCCAATGAAATGAGATAAAAGTAGTAATTTGTCTGACAGACTTCTAAATGTGTTTCTCCAGACTTTTTATTTCATCAGTGATTTTGCCCCGACTAACATTTATTTCCCATGCAGCTTTTCCAAGGGCTGGACTTTATTTCCTCATTCAGCCTCTTTTTCTTAAAAGATATATCAAAAGCACAAATGCATCTGATGCAGTCTTTGTAACAAACTGGAAAAGATCCAAAATGTCCAGCTGCTAGGAGGAATCTGCTGGAAGGGTAGTTATCCACAGTGACACATGTATAACCCCAGGGGAAGGTAAGTGGGAAAGGTTTGGAACACAGAAGCCAGAAGACACAAGGGTGGTCTGGGCAGCGTAACAGAGCATCTTTCAGAGGAATTACAGCTTAAGTCATATTTGTTTGAATTCACAGTTCAAAACTGCAGTAATACTATGAAATAAAAGAGTGTTCTCTGTATCATGGAGTCCCTGGCTCTACTTCCCAAATTGAGGAGGAAAAATCCTGGCGAAGGGAGAGCCTCCATCCTGTCCTGTGCTATTAGCGAACAATGTTTTCAAGTTCAAAAAACCCCAACTGTTCAAGCAGTTGCTTCCTTTGTGGTTTCAGTATATATAAATATATATATGGAGGTCCAAATGGTCTTACACAGAGTCTATACAGATGCATATCCTGAGTTTCTCACAGTTCCATGAGGGCTGAACAAATCCTGCTTTAAAACAGAAGAATTCTTAATTTTCATTGGTTTTTCCTTTTTTCTTGCCTCTGGAAGTATGGAATCAGTTACCATTGCTGTGATAACTTCACACTTCTACAGCATATAATGCAACACTGCAAACTTGGCTTGTAAAGCAGTTGATATAAAACAGTAGAAAGTATCCTAAGATTTCTTCCTCTGTATTTTGTTTATTACTGGCATATGGATATGAAAGGGCATAATTTTGGTAGCTAGATCTAATCAGCACTTTGTATATAAAGTGCATCAAAAACACACATCAAGAGCAGTCCATCTTAGTGCGTCTGCGTTCCAGATCATTGTATAGTATGTTAACTGCTCCTTTCAGTTCTCCTAGAGCCCAGCTGGTCTTGCTTAATTTCACACTATTTTATATTCTGTTTATTACTGAGGCCAACAAATATTTTCTTTTAGCTGTTTGTACATGTTAAACAAACACGGGATCCTGGTGGAATGTCTCTGGCAGAAACATGCTAATTCCTTATACCCTCAGAGTCCCCTCCACACTTGAAGGAGTGGGCTCAGCCAGTTAAATTAGGCACCCAAACAGGAAAACCACAGACACACGATTCCAGTTTCAGCCAAAGCTAAACAGTGCAGCATGAAAGTTGTGCTGTTGTTTGGCTTTTTCACAGTGAGGCCTGCGTGAACAGAGATGGCTGGCAATGTCCCCGTTGGAGCCTGCCTGCGGGAAGTAGGAGATAGGGAATTCCTGCTTCATGGAGCTGGCAGAATCACTTTAGCTCTCCAACATGAAAAAAGGTCGTCATAGGTACCCAGCAACAAAACAGCACATTTCAGTTTCCAGACAGTGTCTTAGGTGCTCAGAGACTAGAAATGTTTAAGGAGTTTAGATTTAACGTTTCTGTCCTGGTTGATGCCATTAGTCCTGAGCACTGCCCACAGCATTCATGAATCTCACAGAGCTGGTGATGAGGTTGGACTTTCAGGGGAGGTGGTGAGAACCCTTGTGCTGGCTGCGTGATGGTTTCAGTGGTTAGAACACATACGAAAGAGATAGTAGTTCGGGCAATTAACAGGAATACTTGAGACCCTATTTTCCACTTCAGGGAGTGCTGTTACTGTCAGCACTACCTAAAGTTTGTACTCTTTGGTTAGGAAACTTAGGCATTAATACAGATTTTGTTTTGTGCTGCTTCAGTGGCTGAATGTCCTAAAGTTAGGTGTACCAGTGTACAACTTGTACGCTTCATTTACCTAGCCCTTAGCTACTAGGATGGTATGTACCTTGGAAACTCTAAAGGGAGGAAGAAATCTGAAAATAGGCTGCTAGACCAGTCCTTTACAGAGTGCCTTTGTGGTTCTGATCTGTTATGATGAAGCATAAGTGTGTTACTTTATTTATTGTTAATAGAGACTGAGCTGTATATTGTGTTCTTACGTTGTCATTGCCAGACTTTTGCTGGAGAGTGCTTGGGACAGTGAAGTAGTACTCAGTGAAGCTGTATGGTTTCACACTGTGTCCTTCATGGAGTGTATTAAACTGTGAGCTGTGCTGACTTCTCTTTTGCTCTGAGGAGAGCTCAGATGGTGGTTTTTAACTCTGAAACTGTAAGCAGTTTGGTCCTCGGCTGCCTTAAAGACAGAGTTTCGCTACATGTGGTGTTGCAGTGATTTAGATTGGCTGCAGTAACCAGGCCAGCAGTACTCTCATTTAATTGGGAAAGAGCTTGTTACTGTCATCTTTTAATATTTTTCAGATCAGAAAATTATTTTCCAGCCCTTTGGTCCAGAAGCGGCCAGGCGTCTTGATTTAGGTCATGCATCTGATAGTAGCTATTTCATTTTCAAAAGGATTGAGCCAAGTTGCATGCAAGCATTTTTTTGCATGACAGATCTTTTTTTGTTTGGTCTGATGGTATTGTAGATACTGATTACAGGTTAGTATTGTTCCCTCAATAAAACTTGCTCAGGTATGGTATTTGTAGCGTGAAATAACTGAAGAGTGATCAAAAATGTAGGGCTCCTGCTTTCTATGTGAACTGAACTTTTGTTAGTCTTTTCCCGTATTGGTGGGTGGAAAAGGCTATGGGATGGTTGTTTGCCTAATGAGGGCAGGATACAGCTGGGAGGAAGCTTGAAACTTTGTTGCAGGTCTGCAAACAATCTAGGCACATCAAATAGATGCTCACTGTTTGCCAAAACCCAGTGAAATAGGGAGATAAGAAGGATGATGAAATAAAGAGAAAGCACTGCTCTTTAATACAGTGACCTTTCTGGAGATGTGTCATTCACACTGGTGGTTGCATGAGTGTTGGCCCACGTTGATTTTACAACATTTAGTTGTATGATGGCTTCTTACCAAAGCTGAGGAGGCAGCCTGTGGCTGGCCTCACCCTAGGCTTGATAAGCTGTTACAGTAATGCTGTAGTTAATGGTTTCTGGAAAGTTAATGTCTATCTGCATTTGAAGGAACACATTTTGGGCTAAATATTGAGCAATCATAGGTATGTGATGCAAATCCTAGGTGTGCCAGCCAAGCTGTAGAAAAAAGCTCATTAGGATTAATCTCTAACAGGGTGACTAATGCAAAGGGAATGAGGTACTTTCCTCCCTGAGTCAGCAGAGATTTGACATGGCTTTCAAAGGGGCTTCACTGGAATGCAGTCAGTTGCTTTGTGCAATAGGTATGCTAGTTTATTTAATTTAGAACTACTTGCTTTAGACAGCAGAATACTGTACTAAATTAAGAGAAACATAGAGCAGGATACTCCACAAACAGATTTAAAACAAGGTATCTTACTCAGTTTGGAAGAATACATTATTATCCAATGTACATTAAGAGCATTAGCAGCATATGAAAGCTGTCTTACCTCCTGCTCTGCTCTTTGAGCTTTGCCAGATTTTTATGTTTGAGGAACCATATTTATGAGGGATGCATTCGTTATATCCCATCTCTGTTTAGTTTTCACAGTGACTTCCCCGTGTAGCATCACGAAGATCAGTTGCAGACCAATCTCAAATGTGGTATTTTAAGGAGTAGCTAAAGAAGACTCGTTTTATTAGCAAAGTCTTTCTTAGAGGGCATATTACTGGTAATGTTTGTGTAAGACAACAGGATTTTTTCCTTGCAAGTGCTGTAGTCAGCTATTAGCAGTCAAATTCTTTGCAGTGGTATGTAATTGTCAGCTCCATAAAAAGAGAAATGAATTGCTGTTTTTATCAATAAAGTTATACAGAGCCAAATACCAACACAAAGCAAATTTCAGTATAATTTACAGTGTTGAACCATGTTGCACCACGTTCCCAAGTAACACACTGGTATGTGTAGTTTCAGATTAAGAACTTTCTGGTTTGCCTCTGCATTTTCATCTGTATGACATGCGCCGTTCCAGCTAACTTAGCAGGCAGGGGGAGGGTATTTGGGGAGCCTTTCTAAAACTCTTAATCGTTTTTCAAAGAAAGTTAACGGAAAGGGTAGATTTTCTTGATAATCCTTTCAAAATTAAAATATAACACAAAAACACTATGTGTAAGTGGCATTGGGGGTCTGTCTTAAACCAACTAAAGCTGGGAAATTCAAAGTGAATAGCTAACACTCTCTTGTAAACTGCCTTCATGTATTACAGCTGACAGTGGGGAAACAGAGGTTCAGAGAGCAGTTCAGATAATAATCTTAGGAGTTTGGATATTGCCTGAGCCCTGGCAGTTGGGGGAGCAGGATACATGTCTTTCAAGATCATTCTTTCTCATGAGAGATAACGGCATTTCCTTTTCATGGTCATGCTGAACATGGCTTTTCTTTGGCTGGTTTATGCTAGTTAACAGTAGGGGCTGGGTATCACTGAAGTAGTTTCCAGCAGATAGAAACCTAAAAGTTGAATCTGATGCCTGGAGGATCCTGATCCCAGGCTTGCTTTTTCTCCCACTTCTAGTTAAAAGAAACTCCAACTAGCCAGAAACTTCTTCTACTCTTTTAAAAGTATCAGAAGGATCCAGATTCCCCCCCCCCCCCGTTTTCATTTGGGATCCAAGCTGACCTTGTTTTCATTGAAGCCAGCTCAGTATTCTGTGTCCACACTTTATTAGCTTCATATTGCCAGTATATCAGATAAGCATTAGTTAGACACAGCAGGAGTTGTTAGGGAAAATCTATTGTAGGACTCCTGTCATTCATGTGATTTATAAATCATTCTAGAATTTTATTCAAATTTTCCAAATATTCAAACCTATCTAGGAAAAAAGGGGATTTATATGTCTTAATGCTATTCCGTTAAGTTGAATGGCAGATTTTTGTGTAGAAAAGAGAATTTTATATCTTTGGGTTTTTTGTTTCAAATAAGCTAAAACTGCAGTGAATTTGAGGCAGCAAAAAAACTTTTGCCTTTCAGCCACTAGCACTAAGGTTAGCCCATATTTTCCACAACTCTTGCAAGCAGAGCCTGCAGCCTCTGATTAATGTCAGAACCTCCTTTCAGTTTTGACCTGAACATATTACTTTAGAATTTAGATAATTGTTTAAAGTTGCACATTTTGCTGATACTGCCCCTATTAAATGATAGCAGAAAACACAACACAACGTTACATTACTGTCAGGATCAAACCAAAAAGTGACGTTTTTGTGCAGTTGTGTATTTTGTGAATCGGGGCAGTAATTGGAACATATTAATGATTTCCTTGACTCCCCCTTATCCTGTTCCACCCCTGCTCCCCTGAAACTGTCCATGTAAACTCTGAGGATATTTAACACATTTTAAACTGTCCAGTTCTATGTAGCTCCTTGTAAAGTAATTTGGAATGATGATTTCTTCTTGGTGAGACACGCTCAAATGTAAACTCACACATAACAGCACAAAAAGCATGAACCTGTTAAGGATTTCACCTTTTAAGAAATGACAGAATAATTACAGGACAACATGTCCTTCATGAGCAAAACCAACTAAGCTAAAGTGCTTTTAAGGTTGGCATGGCCTACTTCTAGCAAGCTGCATAAATCATAAACTGCTAAGGGATTGATTCATACACTGAATGATAACTGCAGTCTATGTAATGTTGTATAAAAATGTGTGAATAATATACATGTCCACTGAACTGAATTCAGTCCTTAGTTACAGCTAGGTAACAGAACAGAGTTGATACAGCCCAAGCCCTGACTTTTTGTACAAGTAATAGAAAATGTAGAGGATGAACTGTGTGCTTCCTTAAGAAAGGGTAAATAAGTTATTCCATTTGCAGGCCTCTTCAGGAGGGGATTGTAATAGTTGGAAAGTTGGTCTTGGGCTGAAACTTAGGATGTTAGAAGCTACTAGTGCTGGAATGCATGTTTCTGGTTTTAAATAAGCCCTGAAAAAACATGGGATCTGTCATGTAATTTTACCTGTTTGGGGGGTGAAAAAAGTAAAAGTGTTGACAATAGCAGTATTAAAAGATAATGTGCCTTAGCCAGAAATAAAACCAACCCCAAAACAGAAACCTCATCTGGCTTTTCAAGTTGCCTCTTTTCTTTTAAAGTGTCTTTCTGGTGAATGAGTTCTTAAATTTCCTTGTATGTTTTAATGACCTGAAATCATTCAGATGCTGCAGATAATTTGTATGAGTGGGATGATGTTTCTTTCTCTGAACATTTCAACTGGACAGATTGCACGTATGCCCTAGCATTACCAAAGGTCAGGTGGATTCTGAAGAGCTGTAAGCAAGGGTAACCCAACCTCTGAAGGTTATCCAGAGATTTAAGCTACATTCATATTACACTTGTTGGCAATACTACTCTTTACAGGCAGGGGTACTTCTTTTTCTTGCACGTAATTTTAGGGCCACAGTTTCTAAGGTGTACTTCATAGACTTCACTTTGTGTATGAAAATCTTTGCCTTTTAATATAGAGTGGCACATTGGTTGGTCTAGATAGCTAACATTTGCATGCATAGGCAGTAGATTCTGTCGTTTATGCATGTAGATAATAGAATTTACATACACAAAACTCATTTGGACTCAGCCTCAGAACAGATTGGGAGGACAGGTATTTAAGATTTGAGGGACAGATGCACAGTAGGGGAGGGCTGGGGTAAATGATGGTTGAGTCTGGAATATTGAAATAGGGATTCTAAAGAAAGGATGAAAACAGTGTTCATCTGTGTTTAAGTTGTGCTGAAAGCTAAGAGTTTAAATACAAAGAGCATGGCAAGAATGATATCAAAGGTCACCTTTCATTGTGAAGAGAACTTGAACTTGAAACATGAAATATTCTTTTCTGAAATATGTTTTTGGCGTATGGTCTCTCTCTAGTGATGGCCTTTAATCCGTCTTTCAGGAAATTTCAGCTAGAGCCTGGTACTTCACGTCACTGATGCCAAGTCAGTTAGCAGAGACTGTAGACATTTCAGGGTCAATCCTTCAACTCCGGTGAGTTTTTTAGGCCCACTGAAATAAATTCAGCAATGTCAGGTTTGTGTCAGCTGAGAAAATGTGCTTGAATAATTAGATTTGAGGTTGTTTTGGTTTTTTATTACTCCGATTTGTAGAGTATCCCCCTATTTGGTCTTGATTAGTCAAGTGTATCAGTCAGGTTCTGAAGTTCAGGGACATCTTTTATAGTGTAAGAGGAAGTTGGTATCCAGATCTGAATGTTGCTGTTTGGGACCCCAGCTAAACAATGCTTGTCACCCACACCAGGGCCATAGCACAAAGGGTATCATCTGGAACATGACTATGAAAAGCCTTTTCGATTTTTATATCACGGTGTTCACTGAGCCTACTCTCTGCTTAAATCAGGCCTCACTGAAATTTAGATGGGTCTCGTTGCAGTCAATAGTATCTTCTTCTGAGCTGGGAGAGAATTCTTGTGACTCTATTTCAGTGCGTAATATCCAGGCCCCTGCAGCAAAGCACTTAAATACAACTGGGTGAAATAGGGAGAAAGCAGAAGTCTTAATTTCCAATTTCTTGGGTTTGTCAGATTATGTTATATAGTATCAGATTGTTCTGTGAAAGCTGAGGCCACAGGAGTCCCATTACACTTTCTGGGCTGGATCCTCAGGTGATGTAAATTGCTGTAGTGCTACTAGGGTAACGAACTGTGTTGGTTTCAGTAACTTGGGATTTAGCCCACTAGGGCTGAGATAGCTATAAAACCTCACTGTGCACTTTGAAAGTTGGACCCCATTAACGCTTTTGCAGTGCAGAATTTTATAGTGCCTATAGGAAACCCACTTTGGGCCTTAAAACCACCAACTAACCAAGGTCACCTTTCTGTCATTCTCAAACCATAACTGTTAATACTAATATGTGAGGGTTTAAGTTTACTGTCTCTTAGTGTGTTTGATCTCTGGTTTCACTTTTTAGTTTGTCTCTCTGAACTGTTTGTATCTTGGACCATTTTTACAAGTACACAAAAATAAAGAGACTATCACTAGCAGAGGCTCAGTGCCCTGTAGAGTATTCTTCTCTGACAATGCCTGTGTGTACTTGCACTTAAGTGCTAGATATGTATACGTGTACACACAAAATTACTATACAGTAAGCATCCTCAAGCACCCACATTCCTTTTTCACTTGGTAACTAATGAAATGACAGTTTTGCAAGGAAGTGTTTTGTCTTATAGTGTTAGTGCCTAGGCTGAACTCCATTGCACTCATTGACTGTGCCAGTGATTCAGCATTAGGAGTTGAGGTTGTTTTCCTAACAGTTATTTGGAAATATTTTGCAACAATTACCTTATAAGTACGTTTATGTCTGCAGGGGGAAGAAAATCATACTAAGTGAGGTATAGAAGTAGGCATCCGTGTGCTTCTCCATTAGTATGTGGCAGCTTGTAGTTTGGTAAACACAAGGATACTATAGAAGAATTCATTCTTTCAGTTGCATAAACAGCTCAAAAGTGATTTGTAATCAAGTAGCTTCTAGCAGTCTTCATTTTAATATTTCATCATCATCTTTCAGGCAAAAAAAAACCCCAGCTTCTTTTCTCTGTTAATCTTTTACTTGACATATGTCAAATAAAATACACTAATGGTTCTGGATATGAGACAACATGTCTCTAAAAATATTACGTAAGTTTCAATACCTTCAAAACACCTAATGGCTTTCTGGATAGGGAACTAAACACCCAATCTACATCTGTTTGCTTACTGAGTATAGCTGGTGCAATGTATCTTTTTTTTTTTTTTTCATTAAGGGTCAAATGTTTGAACTTGTCCTTAGTAAGAGTTAAGGGAAAAAAGAGAAATCATTAAAAGATCGAAAGAACTTCTCACTAAGGTGTGGGCTGTATAGCAAGAGTGACCACACTTGTTACCCCACTAACTCTTATTGTAAACAGGATTCTGTAGGTAATTGATTTTGCAAGTGTGGCAGCCAAACTGGGAAAAAAAAAATCAAATCTGGATCAGATTGGATTCACTTAAAAAAATACCGTATTTAAATAAAAGTACTGAAACCATTTATTATGCTCATTGCAGAATTAACTGTGTGATGTCAAGTGTTGGTAAAGGAAAGAAATGGTGTGTTACGAAGATGAACAAGTTAATGGTCCTGTGTTCAGAGTTCCCAGCTGAGTTCAGGTCACTGGTCTGTGTGTGCTGCACAAGCCCTGTGTCTCTGAGGCCATGTGTCCTGCATGTGTGCACCCCTGCCAGTTCTGCTCGGTGGGAGATGCCATTGTCATGAACCTCCAGGCACTGAAATTATCTGAGTTAAAGGACACTGCTTTTACTGGGGCTGGAGTGAGGTGGCTTCTCTTTTTAATCCAAATAATGCCTGTGACCTGGTTGATGCTGCAGACCTGCAAAATGGAGAACAGGTACATGGGACTTTATCATTAATTAGTCCTCTTTTCATAGAGAATCTGCCAAGAACAGGGATTCAAAGCACCTTCCTTCTGGGAGCAGGTTGTTACCAGGCACTCGGGACATTCCCTTGGGGGGCTGCAGGCTGTGGTTCAGGTTTCAGCTATGAATTGGGCTGGGAGTACATTTGAACTTTAGTGTCGTGAGAGAAACCAAAGAGAACAATAGCAGCTTCCCACTGTGTCATACCTCAGCTCCGGTGAATAATGCTCTATTGCTTGCATCGTCACAACTGCGTGCTTCCCCTGGTGATCCTAATGGGTCCCTGCACATCCAGTGAGGATGGCAACACTGGCTGCATCTGGTTTTTAAGATGGTTTCAAAATATCATGGAACACATCCAGAACCTAGAGTGATGTTTTCTTTGGGGCCCCAGACCAGAGAATGTTTAATTACTGATGCCATTACTAAAAATAGCCATAGGAAAAGGCACAGCTTAATATTTTAGAGAAGTGTTTGGGGAATGGGGGTTAGGGCAACTTGTTTTAGAGCATAATTTCCCTATAGGTTACAATCTATGTAATTACAGTAAAATGGTAAAAAAGGATTGTCTGCCCTTGTATTCAGACAGTGGGCACATTGTACCCTTATTAAACAGGCATTGTTGTTCCTGACTTCTTGTATATTTTTCTTAGTCCTTTCATTTCATATGCTAATCTTCACCTAACTTGTAAAGTTTTGATTGGGTGTTTGATGCTAGTTTCAGAGGTGATGTGTAGTTTGTATTTCCTTGCATTTCCTCAAACATAATTAACCCAAATTGTAGCTAGGGAGATTTGTAAGCATATTGCAAACTGGCTAAGAATCTAAGCCAATAAATGTAAGGAAGTCCATAAGGTCTCAGATCTTGAACATGGTGTATACTGAGGGCACACTCTGCATTACCTTTGGTGACTTCTAGCCTTTGCTGAACTTTTGAGCTTATTAGCATTACAACGACCACTAGATTTTTATTCCTCTTTTCTGTTGAAGCTGAAATATTAGTCTTGGGACCCCTTTTCAAATTGACTTGCCCATCTGTACTTTAAATTACACAGCTAGTAGCAATAATTAGGCTTTAACATTCCTGAATGTGGACATGTATGTCAGAAGACTCAAGAATGTCAGACAGATGAATCTTCCAAATGAGGCAGCAACTGCAGGACTGGAAGGAGCCCCGGCGACCCTGTAACGTGCAGCCACAGCTTTGAGAGTTTTTAGAGAACTTGGAAAATTCAGACTGCAACTGGAAAGCACTGTGTATCCCCAGGCAGCCTTAATTTGCATGATCAGCCCTTACTCAGCAGAGTACCATAGGTACTGGAGACCTTGGTATATTAAATGGGTCACATTTAACTGTCCTTGAACAATTTCTCCTATGTATTAAACATAAACAAGCATTTTGTCATATTCAGCATCACTGTTTCTCTTTTCTTCACACTTTCTTTGATGCAGGGTAATTTTTCTCTAGGAAATTTTAGAGGACCACAGTGAATATGTTATACCACTTTATTCCCATAGTCTTGTTTCAGAATTCTGTACTTCTCTCATTCGATTTTGTTTACTCCTCCCCCCCCCTCCCCCCCCCCCCCCCGAGTTCGATAATTCCAACAAATTCCAGCAAAAATTAAGATTTTTTTTTTTTTTTAAGAGTCACATTTATAGCTGAGGATTAGAGGACAAATTACATGATCTCTTTTAGTTTTCTAAACAGTCTGTAGACCCTGACTCTTCATCTCTTGTCATGTCAATGCACTGCCCACTGATGGAGCTGCCTGTTGATAAGCAATGCAAGAAAACACAGGTTTTCAGAAGCTACAGAAGGAAACTGGTAGTAGAGTTGAAAGGTAAATAAAGATCATAGGAAAAAGTTATTTTCTCTTTGACAGTAAAATCCAAACAAGTCCTCCTCTAACACCCTTTGGGGGTTCCCGAGATGTGTGAAGGAAAAGGTTTTTCCTTTATGCTGCAGGAGATACCTTTGTGCCTATTAAAATTCTCTCTTTTTTTTAATAGCATCCAGCGCACCTTTCTCAGAAGCCAGTGAGTAGTTTTACACCCTGAATAGTTTTGAACAGAACTCCATGAAGTCTCTGTAGCCTATGCCAAAATGTAAGACATTTATTCAGTGTGGAGAAAGAAGATGAAGAAAGTAGGGAAAAACATCTCTTAAATTACTTGTACAAAGAACGCTTTAAAAAATGTTGGGTTTAAGCGTGCTACTAGCTTTGGAGTAATTAGCTTGCTGTTAAAACTACTGTACAGTAATGTCTGAAAGAAAGAGACTGTACTTAAATGATAAGTTCTATTTGCTGTGCATCTCTGTTGTGCTGATTTCTAAGCCTGCAGTCCTGTATATGCAAAAATTTAGAACATCCATTTCCAATCCCTCATGTATTGTGAAAGTCAAACCTGACTGTTACTTTCAGTGAAATACAGGGTGATATGTTAGCAAAAGAACCAGGTTTGTTCAGGATTATTTGGCTCATTCAGTGTGAATATCTAAACACATTAAAAGATTCAATCCCCAGAGAATTGAACATTCTTTACATACACAGGGCCAAAAGAACTCTCAAGATTAAACTTTGAATTTCGGTGGCTCAGTTTGAAATAGCTTCACTTTATAAAACTGTTCATTCTTACTATTAACAGCCTTTTCTTTTTGCTCATTTTCTGTTTTTTTAAAGAAAAGCCTTAGGAGCATTCACATTCTTGAATAGAAGATTCACAGGACACTTTTACTGACAGATTGCCTTTAAGGACTCTTTTGAATACATTACCTCCACAGTGTTCTTAAATGTGACTGTCTTAAAACAGCCAAATAAGTTGGATAACTCCCCTCAATGTGTTTCCAATTGCAGATCATGGCACTTTCATCCAACAATTTTGAGGAGATAACTTTTAATTACAGTAATAAGAACCACATGGGCAGTGATTGATGCAAACCTGATGTGCTCCCTTACTTTATTAATCTTTCTAATTAGAGGCAAAAGAATGCTTTATCTGTTGAGGAGAAGAGATGAGTTGTGATGTTCTGCTGCACTTTTGTGACTTTAAAGAGTTTGACTGCTGACCAGAAATGTGTATTTGCCTGAATGCAAGAGGTGAGAGGAAGTTGCACAGTTTTCTCCTCCAAAGTTGTCTACCTTCAGCTCTGTGTGGTGCCATATATGTTGAGGTTATAATATTCTTCTATTAGTTTAGCTCTACAAGCTTCTTACAAGTATAGTTTGCAAACTTAATTAGAGGGCAAGGAAAAAAGAGACAGTTTAACACCACCAGATGTTAGAGCCATTGCTTGCCAAAGGGTGGGTTGTATGAGATGTTCAAGAAAGCTTATGAGATACCTTGTTCTTTAACTCAGATTTAGGAGTTGAGAGAGCTTAGCATGTCCTTGGTCCACTGTGCCTTCGATTTGAGGCAGTCGTAGGATGGTGTGAAAGACATGTAAACAGGATTATGTTGATTCAAATGCTAATGCTGGTCTTTGAAACAAATCCTGTGAATATTTTATCTGAACTGGTTTAATGGATTCACTTGGCTTGTGCATGCAGAAGGTTAGATTCAGTTCCATATGTTCCTTACCTAACAGGTAGGGCTTGAGTTTCACACATTTGCCTGGAGTTCTTTGTCCTGCAAGCACTCTAAATAGGATTAATGGCCATGGTGGAGAAACAGCACAGAGGCTTTTCCCACTTACACTATTAGTGATCTATTCGTTCATATTATATAGTGCCAGTAGTGTACCAAGCGAGTAACTAACAAGCAAAGGCAAGGTCTCTGCTCCAGAAGGTTCACCTTTTAACTAAAAATATGACATCTCAGGGCTTTATAGAGAAGCATGAAGGCAATAAAATTTCTGAACGGGAAAGGAGCAGAAAACTTATGCACACAAGGTGTCAAAGGCAAAGTCAGTTGTGATACCTGGATTTTGTGGTTCAGATAAGAAACCTGTAAATTAACCTGTATCAGCAGGAGAATTAGTGGAACATCACAAAATGTCCACAAATAAGAGAAGAGCAGCACTCACTTTGAGAGAGCTGAAGTTGTGTAAGCTTCCTGTACTGCTTTAGCAATAGCACAGAAATGACATGGATTCCAGCCAGCGCTGTGGCTTGGTAGTCTGTGCTAGCATGCAAGGATGCTGCCTTTGGGCCTGATCTGAATGTCTTTGAAGTCAGTGGAAATCTTTAACTTCAGTGAGTGAGCTGCAGAGGTGTTTTGAGGTGCTTTTTTGTGCCAGCCAGTTTGGAAGTATCAGTGGAAACAGAGGAGGGGAGAAGTTCAGTTTCTTGTATCAACTGAAAGAAGGGAAAGAGAATTATATTTTTTCTAATTAGTATTATTTCTTAAGAAACGTTTGCCAAAAGATCTTTATGCCTGTCACCACAGAAGAAAATGGACTGGCTTTGGGATAAGGGATAGTAATGGAGAAAGAGGGCATTTCGTTGAGTGGTCTCACTGTGACTCTTTATTTGTGTAATAGAAGTGGGTGTGCAGCTCATCGTTGATATAAATGTTTAGTCAGACACAGTCTGCTTTAAAGCCATTCCAGACAACCTTAAATAGACCCACTGGCACTCAGTGCTGTTCAGAGTGTGACCTTGTCTGCAAATGAGTTCCCAATGATTGCCTAAGTGGTGATACTCATAGCAACAGAACTGGAGAAGTTAGGCCCACAAAAAAAAAATTGGGCTTGAATTACACTTATTGACAAAATGGTTGTTTCAGCCAAGGCTGTTCATCCATCCCTGGGTCTGGGCTCAGTAACTCTCTAGAACCACTCTCTAATGTAACAAGAGTGGCACGAGGGAGTTGAAGTGCTTAGAAAGCCTACATTTGTTTCAATCTGTCACACTCAGCATGAGGATGTATGGTGAAAGCATGGAGGAGATATTGCATTTTGGGATTCCTAGAAGGATGCCCTGGCATATATTCGTGCACACATGTTTGTCATATCTAAATTATTGAGCAATTGAATTTTGTAATAATGACCATGAATTAACCATCTGTCAAAGATAAGGAATGTCTGCTTTAACCCTCAGGCTGCCATGCATGCCTTTATATGGTGCCCACAGCATTCCTTTGGTTGCCAAAGTGGAAGCATGGCAGCAGACCAGAAGTTGACATAGAGAGGGAGGGGGACACATTCCCTTCCACTCTCTGAGAAATTATTATTATTTTGCTCATTTATTTCAGCCAAACTCTAGCTATATCAGAGTTGTTTCTGCAGATTGTTTTGATTTTGTAAGAGGATTACTGCTTTATGCTGCACATACAGCTCAGCTTTAAAAAGCCCGGATCTTTTTTAATTATCATTAATGTTACCTGAGATAGACATTGCATTGAAGGCTTGCAACTGAGAACTATTGGATTTTCTACTTAAATTGTCCTCCATCTTGCAGCTCAATCCATCATCTAAATGAGGCAGTGTATATATTTTGAAGTGTAGTACAAGTGTATCTTCAAAGACTCCACAGTAGTTCAGAGATCATTTACTAAACTTACTTCCTTGCCGTGTACTTCACCCATGAAAATGAGATTGAATCCTCAACATGCAGAGCAAACCTTCTACAGGAAAAGATGTTACAACTGATTTAGAAGCTAGCAGGCTAACTGGTGGACATGTAGGTGGTGGGGGGTTTGGTTTGTGTTTTTGTCCTGCTTGGACTGAACTTGCCTCCTTACAGCTATTTTCCAACATCTGTTTTTTCCACAGATTACTAACCTCTATTACATTTTTCTATAAAGACTAGCTAAAAATTGTAATGATACTTCTTTTTCTTTTAAGTGAGCTGCTTTCCCTGCCCCCTCTTCTCATTTTTAGTCCTTTCTGATGGTCTTAAGTTCTCCTAACTGGTCCACTTTGACCTTGTAAGTTATAGAAACATCCATATGGAAAACATCAAGATGCTTAATGACTTTCATGATTTCTTTGGGAGGGAAACAGGGAGCAGGGGAAGCAAAGTTCATTCATCGTACAGTAAGCTCTCACTGGTCTACATGAAGTGATCAGTCTTCTCACCTGTCTCTCACAGTAGCTGAGCGTAGTCATCAGGGCTGCCTCCTTGCTGCCTGGGACTTAAGAAATGATGATATTGATGAGAAAGGCTCTTTATCCTTCAGCATAGGTCGTGAAAAGCTGAGCAGCTAAATGGCTGCTAGTAATTTTATCGACTTAAGGAGTTCCTGTATATCTCCTGCTCCATGTGTCATCTTTGGAAGAATCATCCACGCTCTGTTTGGAACAGTGTCAGGTCCCTTTTGCACAGCCTCAACTATAGGGCCGAACATCTAGTCCAAGCAGCAGGCAGTGACTCACAGTGCTTTCTTGCCCCATAGTGAGAGATTGTAAATGTGTTGTCATGTGCTTCTTGCAGAGGCTTCTCAGTGACTAGAGGTTCTCTCAGGTTCAGATCAGACATCCTCCATTTCCACTTGCTGAGGCTGCTTTGCTGCTAATGCCTGAGGAAAAGAAAAACAACCCTGAAATGGAAAGAAATACAGGCAACTCCAAAAGAAATACAGCTTTTCAGTGCTGGCTGAACTGATCACAAGGCATGGGGCATGTTTTTAAAAGACTTCTCATTTGTTTCCTGAAGAGTTGCATACCATGACTGGTTAATTTGGGCTGGACTGGATTTTTACATTTCAACAATAGTTCATGCTAACATACAAGTATGTAGCTTTGTCCTGCAAAATATTGTTCAATGCAGTCCTTTAAACAGTCTTTATATTGCAGTTTTAGCTTTCCCCCTCTGCATATCCCGCCTTGAAATGTAGGTGGTCACCCAAAGTAAACAGAATTCCTTCTGCTCCTTCCACATCTGCTATGTGTTATCTGGCACTCACCTCTGACCCTGATATTCATCATAAGAATAAAAATTGCATCCTATTCAGCTGGTTGCATGCACTTTAACTCCAGTGATCAGTGGCTGTTGAAACAGCATGTGCTGGGAGCAGAAATTGCTGAGGCAGCATCAGGGTGTTCAAACTGGACTGTTCCACTTTCTTGTACACTTTGGGATAATTAAACAGAGTTCTGGAGACAAGCAGCTCAGCAGTGTACTGGGAGAAAGACTTTGGTATCATTTAGGGTTATACTTCGTAGTGAATGCAATGAAATAAGTTTGATACTGACTCTTAAGGAGGTTTCAAAACAGACTTGTTCCCTTCCCTAGTTGCTGTATCAAATGATGTGATTCATCTGTATAGAGAAACTGTATCTTTCTGTGTGGAAGCAGTGGGTTTGAAAGTATGCATGTGTTGCAAACAGCAGTTAGTGATCCTCTTTCTTTGGTTTAATAACACCATCCTACATGACCTACTGGTATTATTCAAGGAACTAGGTAACTTTTGTTGTGAGCAAGAATTTAAAATCTGACCTTAAATGTGAGGATCCATATGTTGAGATGAATGAGTACTGATCTGGTCTCCGTGACCCCGCTAAATGGAACCCATCTGAAATTTTATTTATTCACAATGATGAACAGAATTACTTTTTGGACACTCTGGAGGAAGAAATAAAACTGCCAATTCACTTGCCAAGGGGGAATCGATTAAAGATTGAGGAACTTCCCAGTTGGAACTAGAATCTTCTTTGTTTGCTGTGGGCTTTCCTGCTGCTTACCTCTCTCCTGTGCAGGGGTGTGAGCAAGGAGCCCTCTGCTAGTTCCCTAATCTTCAAACTAAGATGTCCTTATACCAGCACTATTGGGTGATCTCTGTCATCCCAGCAAAAGCTGTTCGTGCACAGACACTTGTAGTCAGAGGGCTGTCATGTAGATTACAAGCATCTGGTAATGCTCATTGATACATACAGATTATCAGTATATGAATAGATTTTTTTCCCCTTTAAATTGGATGGTGCTTCTTCACTTTCCAAGTTGGTTTCCTTGAGCATGTCTGTATTTATATTTTGCAAAACTAACGGGATAAAATAGTTGCTAAGGATATAAATTATGTAATTATACAAGCAGAGATGTACTATGTAATGGGCAGAGAAGAAAAATGGCAAAGACTTTGCATGAAGAAATGAAATCCCGTATCAGGTATTTGATTAAGGCCCTCATTTTTACCATGTTGCCAGTGGTCACTGGTAACTGCAAATGCAATGGTGTTTTATTGCTTTTTTGCATTTATTCAGGTATGCATACTTGCATCTGATACATGTTCACATTGGTTATTCTTTCTTACCAGCAGATTAAAATATGGAAGGCAGGATTCTCAGCCAGGAAGTGTGTTTGAAAAAGACTGTAAAGTGAAATGAAAAGGATCAAATGAACTTCAGTAGTATCTAAGTGGTTTCAGTTTGCACATTGTGCAAAATCATGCATTGTCCTTTGGTGCCCTTTTCATCTTGTTTATTTCAATAAAGAAGACCAGTTAGTTTGAAAGGTAGTTCTCAGTATCAGAATTGACTTCTGATTCACCCTATCACTTTGCAATTCTTTAGACATCAGGAATACTTGAAAGTTGATGCACATGTTTGTGGGGATTTTTCTTTTCCTCCGGAGAGATTCAATTATTTATGCTAGAATTCTTCTTATTGTGAGTTATTTTTATAATTGACTCAAAGCTGTGTAGGCTCATACAGCCCCAAGTTACCTTTGTGATCTGAAAGATCCTCAAAATGGCCAAATAGAATAACTTTGTCACTTGTTTGTCATACCAGTTTTGACAATGGGTCATTTCGTAGATGTCTAAAATGATCTTTAGTCACGTTTTATGAAGCCAGAACTGTAATCCAATAACAATTTTCTGGCTAAGTGCTTCTCACTTGCCACTGGGGACTAACTGCATCACTGTTGCTGCTCTTAAAATGAGCTTAAGCTAAAAGGACACAAATTTCATATTTCTTTACTTATTTTCTTGAGAGTAATCTAAGAAAATAATATTTTAAATAATTGCATTCTGGTTCCTGAGGGACATCAGCATAATTGCATTGAAGATACCTTTATGTTTTTTATGCATTTATTTATTAACAAAGAAGTACATTCCATCTGTAAATCAAACGATTGGTCCAGTGGCACAAAACAATAAAGCAGTGAAGCTTCTAGTTCATTAAATTGGAATAGAGGGATTGAATTACAAATTTATGTTGGTTTAAATTTCATATTATAAATTCTGGGATTCTAAGATGTAAGGAGAAAAATGTTCCCCAGGATGCAGACTACCTACACGTCCAGCCAGGAAGATTTATATAAGACTCATTGGAGATGAAGGAAGGCTGAGACTGGCATGGTTCATCTGGTACATTGGTGAGCATGTCACAGAAGACACAATAACAAAACCCCAAATCCATATTTAAACTGAGCATACTCTGAAGGAGTTAGTTTTAAATATGCGTTGTTTGAAATGCTGGATTCTGAATCTTCACAATATGAAGGTCAAGTAACAGAAGAAATGAACAGTGAGAGAGATGCTTCATAAACCTTAAGTGGTTTCATTTCATTCCTATGTTATCTCTCCTGTCATCTACCCTAGTGTTTTATTCGGCGTAATCTTGTATTCAAAACATTCAATTCGCTATTAGGCTTACTTTATTCTGATCATTTTAGTTTGATTTCTGTCTTTAACAGTCTCTGGAGTTGCCTGTAGAAGCAAATGTAAAACCCATATGAGACAATATGTTCTCTTCAGAGTTACTCTGTTGACTGAATTCCTGCTGTTGGGACCTAGTCCTCTGATTTCAGATATGAAATCTTAACTGGCTCGTATTTCAGCTTCAAGACCACAGGCAAGTCACCTTCTAAGAACTGCATGTGCCTCAGTGTTACACTCTTCAAAAGTTGAATTTGTTTCCTTCTGGAGTAACACCACGTGGTTTACAAAGGCTGCCCTCAGATTTTCTGAGGATATCTCAGCTAATCTTTCCCTTTCTAATATAATACTGATCATTAATCTCTGCCACCTCTATGACAATCTGTCAGGAATGTTTAGGAATTGATAACTGATTCAGTGAATCTGAGATGATGAGATGTTTCCAGCATTTCTGCAATGGGGCCACTCTTACTGTGAATTTAAACCATATTCCCACTTCGTCTGAGCCTTCTCTTGATCCTCTGGGGGCTTTTGTTTGGAAACCAGATAAGCACAGCAAGGTATTTTAGTTTTGTCTCTATTCAGTGCCACATCTCACCTTTTACAGGGTTTTAAGGAAGCTACTACAGTTAGTTTAATACATCTGTGAAATAGCATGTGACAGGCCTGTTTCACAGTCTTTCTCAGGTGGAAGATACGGTTATGATTGGGGCATTTGCCTGCCAGAAGTGTAGTCTTTCTTTGTAGAAAACTCAGTTATTTGATCTACTCATTGGTGTACTTCACCATTAATTCTGATACACAAAAGATAAAGGTTCTTGCAGGTTAAAATTTTCACTGGTTTCATGGGAAGGGATTTTAGTCTCTCCTGACCACTAGAAGTGGCCTTCTCCACCCCACCTCAGCATAGGGTGAAGGCTACGAGCAAGAATTGAGGCACTTTCATAAGTACCAGCTCTCTGCTTAAACCAAGGTCAGTGTGGATCAGGTTCCTCAGGGCTGGTCCTGTCAAGTTTTGCACATTTTCAGGAATAGGGATTGCACAATCTCTCTGGCCTACCTGTTAGTATTTTGCTATCCTAATGGTGATTTATTCCCCCCTCTCTCTCCCTTAACAGTATTTAATTGCACCATTCCTTGTTGCAGCTTGGGGTCCATTATGTCTCATCAGTCACTTGTGCACCACTCAGAGGAGTCTGGCACTCTATGTCTCAGTAGTTGAAGACTACTTCAGACTGTGTTTGAGACTGACTGCACTTGCTCTTGTTTATGTGAACCCTCTCTGTCTTGCAGAGCTCCAGAATTTCCAAGAAATAGTATTCTGCTTTTAGTAGCTCCTTAGAACCTTATTTTTAGCATTGTGCTGAGCCTCCTCTAAGGTTGATTGAAGGGGGCTAAACATACTTTTGTGTAAGAATCAGGTTTTCTACTTTAAGGTCTGTAATGTAGACACTTTGGGGATCTGTAAGGTGTATAATTTGGGTTTGAAAACCATAATCTCAAAAACTGGTTTATAAAGGACAGTTGTGCCTTTGCAGATCGTGCTTTTGCTACAAAACCTCATGACACTTTGAGTGCATTATCTCCCTGAAGCCACATGTATTTCCCTTGAGGCGATGGCTGAACACCATAAACTTCAGTTGTTTCCAAAGGCTCAGAGAGGCCTAGGGGTCCTGAGCTCCAGTTTATGCTCATTGTCCATAGTGTTTTTGAAGCTTGTATTTCTATACCTCATTGACTCAGAGGATATAAGTGTTTGCAGAATATGAGAACTGGAAATGCAAGAAAGGTGCCAATTATCAAATATGAATTTTCAGAGTAATAAGACAGTTATCTTTCATTACAGATCTGGCCTTGCTATTCCTTAATCCTGCCAAGAGGATGATGCTAGGTGGCTGGACAAGATAATCTTAAAATCGAGTTCAGTTACTAACTGTTGTTTGTGTTTGTTCTTCTTTCCAGCATTCTCAAATGGGATATCATCTGACAAGCAAAGTATTTACTGGTAAGTCACACAACTGATTTTATGCCAATTCTTTTGCAAAAATATTGAGTTAATTGGTGTGAAATTGACAATCTGCAGATCAGGAAGGCAAAGTCTAGGGAATACTCGAAGTACTAGCAAAATGACAGATTCAGAGTTGGAGAATGTAACACAGTTGTAAGTCATTCTAATCCTGACAGACTACTTCCAAGACATAAAACTGTATTAGAGAAATAAGTCATTTTTCCATATCAGCTCTATCTTGAATCTCTTCACTGAAACACAGGTTTCCAGGTCTGTGAGTCATCCTCATGTGCCAGATAAGGTTTAACCTGTTGTTCCTTCAGCTACAGTTTTGTGTGTGAACTCCCTTCTCTCTCTTATGTATACCCCTACCTTCTCCTGTTGGCTGTCTCACACCATAGAGAAGTGTAAAAGCTGTTCTCTTCCTCTACCTTCAGAACAAGTAAAGTGGTGATTTACTTTGTTATTTTAAAGGGGATGTTCCTTTAGTTCGTGAGTCATGAGATTAATTGAAAAATAAATGAAAGAACTTGTATTTATCTTTGTTGTGTAATAGATGCTATTTTTCTGAAGTAAATTACTGAACTGTATACTTCATATATTAGAAATCTGAGTGTATATGAAACAATGCAGGTGAGTTGATAGACAGGTATGGTTTGAGATCTCTCTGCCTCTCACTAGTTTTTGGCAGCATCATATTATTAGATTAGGAGTATTTTACCATCTGAATCAACTACTGAAAAGTGGTGCTGGACCCTGTGCTCCAAGGAGCTGCATCTACCATGGGTCAGATGCAGCCCACCTGGGAGGACACTGTTGCTTATATTATAGAATCATAGAATAATTAGGGTTGGAAAGGACCTTAAGATCATCAAGTTCCAACCCGGGATGGAGCATTCACAGCTTCCCTGGGCAACCCATTCCAGTGCCTCACCACCCTAACAGTAAAAAACTTCCTTATATCCAATCTAAACTTTCCCTGTTTAAGTTTGAACCCGTTACCCCTTCTCCTGTCGCTACAGTCCCTAATGAAGAGTCCCTCCCCAGCATCCCTATAGCCCCCCTTCAGATACTGGAAGGCTGCTATGAGGTC
>JBCJKH010049561.1:45911-75479 GCA_039877255.1 Loriculus beryllinus
GCATAAATACGTTATTCGTATGTAAGATGCCTCATGCCAGTCATAGGTTGTGAGTGGCCTGTAAGTGGCAGTACATGTTGAGTCTGCCCTCCGAGGGTTTCAGTGCAGCCCCCAGCCTGCCAGGTTGTGCTTTCCAGCCCTGCCCTTCATCAAACTGGGACTGCATCTAGCCACGTGGTGGTCTGCAGACCTCTGCATGATGAGATTGAAAACTTGGAGAATACCTTTCCCAACTGAAGTGAGAGAATCTTGCAAATTAGGAGTGGCAGTAGATTGCTGCTAACATTTGGCATTTCCAAACATAATGCGTTTCATCCTGTCTTTTACTGTTGCTCGTCACCATGGCTGCTGTAGCAACTTCCAGGCACTGAATTAACCTGAATGGGAATATGGGCAATAAAGCACTGCAACCCTACTGTACTGGGAAGTGGAGAGGGAAGAAGAAACTGCTTCACCACTGCCTCTTTTTCATACTTCGTATCTCTAAAAGTAGCCAGTTAATTACATTCCATGGTTACTGCTATTGTAATATGTGCTTATTTGAAGTGCAAAGATAATCATCGATTGTACACTCTTGACTACACTATTAATGGTTTCAATACCCACATTGTGTTTACATTTTGCTTTATAACTAACACTTAGCCATTGTGGTTTTAGCATGTAGTAATTCAGTGAACACTGTCTCTATGTAATGCCCTTGCCATTTCATTCTGCGGTATTAAGTGTTGTTTTTCTGGGAAGGTCTTGAAATGTGGGGCATTATGTATGAGTTATGCTAATTTGTTAGGGCAATGAATACATTAATTTCATTAGTAAATGGCCTCAAAGCAATAATTACCAGTGTAGGTGTGTCAGAAACGATCATGTTCAGTTTTGCCAGTTAATTATTAAGATTTTGTTCTAAGGGACCCAGATTTGACATCTAGCTTCAATTTAGCCATAAATAAAAGTCTGAAGTATATCGGGCTGAAGAAATGGAGCCAAGAACTTGTTTTGCTCTTAGAAATTTCTACATTTTGTCTAATTGTGACTGCCAAAACGATGCCAAAATAATTAGTGTCAGTGCTATGAGGTTTATACTATACCTCCCAAAAAGGCACATCATAATGAAAATAGCAATCTCGCTTTCTCATTCCTCTCGTCTCGCCTTATGTTACCAAATGCTGAATTATTCAATGGTGGTGTTACTTGCTAGTGCGGTATTCAATTTGAAATGGCTGCAGTTTATTGTTGAAGCTGAAGGCTGTTTTTTAATGGAGTTTACTTCTAATGGCCTAATTAGGCTTCTGAGTTATAGCCATGCACTTCTTGAACTTTACATGGCTAACACTGTAGAGGAGACAAATGGAGGCACCTGTGCACCTGGGCTCCTTCCCATAGATGTGACCCTATTTTTAATTACAGTGGATCTGTTGAGAGAACAAGCCTAATAAACCACTATGCAATAATAATATGCTTTCAGGCACCTTACAGCTGTATTTTTTCCAAAGGAAACTTGGAATATTGTGTACTTGAGCTCAGATACATTTTTCAGTTATTAAAATGGTAGCAATAAGAATTCTCGTTTCATTTTTGTGGTCTGCTTTGTAAAATAGAGATGTAGAAAGATGGACTGTTGTCCTCACTGAAGTTACTTACAGCTTCTTTCAAAACATGTTTTATGTTTTGAAGTGCAAGGCAGATTTTGGATCAGTACAGAATAATGCTGGGAAAAATAGGACTGATGGCTGTTCACTGTGTCTTTAGTTACATCATCAAAGATGCTGCACTACTCAGTTGCATCATAGGAATATGCACCGTACGTGCAAGCAAAGGACATATAGGGCTCCCTGCACTTCCATCAGTGGACATGGGTAACAGCCAGTCACAGCAGCTCTTTCAGCTCTGAAATGCAGTTTAGGTTGCTTGCAGGACTCGAGCCAAGTTTTTCAGATGTAGAGTGAAGGCCATCGTTAGTCCAGTAAATGTGTACTCTGCAGAGTTTGCTCCCTGACCTTATTTCATAATTTCAAGCAGAGCTGGTGAATAATGATGTTGTGTCCAGCTTTTTAGATTTACACATACAAAGAGTGGGTGTCTGATTGTGGTTTTCTTCTTTTGCACGTTTGATAACTTTCCATTAGTTCAGCTGATACTTGGCTTGCCTTGGGACAGATAGAAGCAAATGTGACGCATCTTACGAAGAGTTTTGGCATCTCTCTGGGCAGCTTGGTTACTTTACCAAGGTCAAGCTCCTGAGAAACCTAACTGTGCGAAGGACAGCTGTTAGTAGAGTAGCTGCTGGACAGTGTAGTCCTTTCTCTTGCTCAATGGCTTTTATTCTGGGCTGCTGCTCTGCTACTGCAGTATTTGTTTAGGGACTCAGAAGCCAAGGGAGCAATATCCTTTTTGTCTCAGATTGTGCTCTTTTCCCAAGATAATGGGAGGAAAATGACTCTTCCTTGTTTATTAAGCAATTAAGTGGAATATATTGACAGCATTCAAACAAATCTAGGGTGGCACAAATCTATCAAAGTACCTTAGGAACACTGTTCACCATAGAAATTTTGGAGTATGTAATAAAATGTAGACAAAATCCCTTCTTAAATTTTATTCTCTAAGGATAAATCCTCTGGGAAATCAAGTTTTGTAAAAAGCTGTCAGAAGCAAAGAATTTTTTCTCTCCCCATGATCAAACATCCTAGTCTTTCAGGGAGTAGTTTGCCAGCAAGTCTGTTACCTGCATATTCTCATTTTTTGCTATTAGTATTAAGTTGAAACATTTTAGGATTGGTTTAATATTTATGGCATAATTTAATAAAAGTTTAGGCATGTAAGGAGCTGTTTGCAAAGATGTGCCCCCCTAGAAACTCATTTACTTACAGAATCAAATACTAAGTAAAATAAACAGCTTGGCTTTCCACGGACATTTTATAGCCACCTTCCTCTGAAGGTGGCGATGGGGGTTGTGTTGCCATGTGGGTTTAATTCTTGAACTTCCACTCCGGGTGCTCAAAAGCAACACGGTAGTTGAGCCAACTTTCTCTGTTAAATCACAAAAAGAGTTATTTTTTTCCCCTACCAAATACAGGGGATCAACTGCAGCTGCAAAGAGGAAATTTAGCATTATCATCATACCAGTATCAGAAGGCTCTTTATATTTATAGCTTCATAAAAGTTCACAGCTAGAGTATTTGCTGCCAACTCATAAAGAACTAATGAAAAATTGTGCAGGGTTTTTTTTTTTGTGGACAGTGATTTCTTAATCCCCTAAATCCTGATGAATTCTTCTATTCAAAACATTTGTACAAGAGAATGGAAAAGGACTTCTTGTTGCTTTAATAAGGGAGGTCACAGTTAAACTCACTATGGGACAAACTGTGCTACAGTTCTACTTGGATAATATTGCCATATTCCAAGCATACCCATTAACACCAAGATAACTGTAACTGTTAATGTATAAGAACAAAGTGACAGCATTATGTTGCCTTTGTGAAGACAAATTGCTGTATTGTTTGGATAAACTTTAAAAATTGTTTTCTAATCATAACAATGAATATTGCTTCAACATTAAAACCCCCTGTAATTAAGCAGTAAGTTTCTTTCTGATAAGTAGTATTTGGCAGTAATGAAAACCTTGTGCTTTAGTGTACCTCAGAGGGTGTTGTAACTCAATAATTCACAGGTTCTCTGAGCTTTTTTGGTTAAAAGCAGAAAGTTTCTTTTATTTACATGCCTAAAACTGTGAAAATTATGTCATGTTTTTCTCTCCAGCTGCTGTGGAAAAGCATTCCCGAAAGAAAAGCTGGTGATAATGAGTTAGGTGAATATTATCAAATCTAAGGTAATACAAGCTTTGGTGATTTTTCTAGTTACTGATCATCTTTCCCCCTCACCCCTTCCAGTTATTGTGTTCATAATGGCAAGGCTGCTCTAAACTTGTCACTTCCACATTATTGCCCTGTCCCTTCTTCCCTACAACCTCATCTGGTTGGAGAGAGCCTTTCCTAAGAACAGCATGTATTTTTTAAGTTTCATGCTTAAAAAGTTAGACTTGGAAATATCTCTGAAATTATGTTGTGAGAAATGTTCTGGGTTATAGTAAGCAGGTGTCACTTGGTGCTACGAGAATAGAGAAGGCATGTTTCAAACCCAGAATGTTTCAATCCTATCAATGTGAAAGGATTTACCTGTCAGAAAGAGGAGCTTCCTTAATCAAAGGAGCTCAACTGGAGTGATGGCATCACCCTAGCTTTATATTTAAACATCCATTCCTGTAGAAGTGACTTGCATACATGTGCCATTGGTGACTTGGAGAAAATCACAACAGATTCTGAAGCTCAGGAAGAGCAGAACTGCCCGTAGTGGGTGAAATGAGGAGGGAGAAAAGGTGGAAAGCTTTGGCAGGGGAGGAAGCTCCATTATTTTTACCATGCTGGCTCTTTCAGCTTTCTGAGCTTGTGAGTAAAGGCAGTGTCTGTATTCATCTGAGCAGTTGTGAAAACTTGTGAGAAAACTTGCTATTTTTTTTCTACCAGATAGCAGTAGTGTGGAAAATCTGACCTCTTACATAGATCTGAGACACCTAACAGGGCTGAACCAGTCAGGCTGTCCTCTCAGCCCAAGCCATTTCATCTTTTTGCATACAGTGTGCCTCAAGCTGTGAAGCTATTTGTTGAACTAGGCCATGTTACTGTTTGACTGAGAGGAAGACAAATGTTCCATATTATCCTTAATTTCCATATAATTGTTTTAATCTTTGTTCTATAATAAATGTATAAAAGAGCCCCGAGGGTACCTCTTTGTTTGGTGTTTCAAGTGTCTCATTTAGAGTTCAAGCAAGATGGAAGTGTTCAGGTCTGTATTTTCTTACTCTCACCTGAATGGTTCACAAGATGCAGTCAAAATACTCAGCTATTCACACTGCAGAACTTTCTGCGTGTGAAATTATGTGAGGATGTGTTTCCCATTCATCTCATTCTGGATGTGTTTAGCAACTCAGATTAGGACAAGTGACAGCTTGGGCTGGAGAGATGTACTCCTGCCAACTCCACAAAACACTCAGCTATTGCTGGGGGATCATATGTTCCAAGTTAAAAGGACCTGGAGAGGGAAGAAGGAATGTCTTACCTGCAACTTGCCGCTGCTTCCTGGATTGCATCTTGCCTGCATGTTTATTCAAAGAGGCTGAACAAGTAGTCCTGTATAAAGAAAATGACCGTCTCCAGAGCTTCTGAAGGTTCAATATTTATGACAACATACAGGGGTCTCGTGTGGAGCCCTTTAAGTTTGGCACTCTACCTATGTATTTTTTTGCCTGGTTAATGACAGCTTGTCTCACTTGATTCCCAGTGGTCATCTGCATGCAACCTTCACTCTCGGGCTCCTTAATGCATAGTGTCATTTTCAGCTTTTTTGTGGCTTTGGTTCGAGGTGGCTACTTCTGGATGCCACCCCATCTCTATGCCTGAACTTCAGTCGTACAGATGTGCTACAGTGAGGACTCCCTTGGGAGCACTCAGCCAAAGAGCACACTTGGACACAATTCCTCCACGCCAGTCTAAAGGGAGCGAGTTAGAGAACTCACAGAGCATGAACAGGAGGGTGAAAGAAGGTTCTGGAGAGAGTTTTTCTGTTTGGTTCTGTAGAAGTTAAAATAATAATAACATATCTCTGGAGTTTAATGAATCATTATAATCCCACTGTAAAACATCTGTGGGATGCCATAGAAAGCATATGAAAGTGTGGCATTGTACAATATATTCCATAAGGGTTTTCTTATTTGGTTTTGATGGGAGGTGGTACAGTTGCTGAAATTAGTGGGGTGGGAGGGTTGTCTGTGCACGCCTGACAGAACAGAGAAATGTGGAGGCTTTGGATAGTTCTTTCACAAGTTGTTTTCAAGCCTGAAATAGAGCCTAGTCTTCAGGGGGAAAACAAGCATCCTGATTTCACCAGATGTTAATGTTTAGTTCTATGGTCTCTTTAATAACAAGCCCAGTGAAAAGGGGAAAGTCATATGAATACATTTTTTGACATTTTGTTTATTAGCATTTTATCTAGGCTAGTAGTAAATGAATAGACTTGTCAGCAGAAATCTCTTGGTGAAGCAAATAAAGAATCTTAATAGGCAGGGAGAACAGAACTAACGGCAAATTGCTCACAAAGAGCTCTAATTTATTGGTTTCTTTTTCATGAAGATTCTGTTCTGGATTCTGGCTTTGCCAGAAGAAACAGCTGAATGATGACATGGATTCTCAGAGAGAAACTGTGCTGTCTGGTAGGAAAGGGGAAGACTTGAGGAAAGAGTCTATTTCTTTTAATGCTTTCTTCATACCGCACAGTGAAAAGTTTTCTTAGTTTGTTTTCGGGGTTTCAGTGAACTTGGCAAGTCTGTGTTTATACAAGTGCCGGGATGCCCGATTCCTCTTGTAAGGGCCTTCCTGCAGTACAAGTGATTGCTTCTTTGGGCCTCTGCTGTGTACCTGAACCTACTAGTACTACTGGCCCACTGCTTTTCGGTGAGTTACTGAGAGGTACAGCACTACCTCGTTTCCTCCCCCCACCCTATTTAGGACAGCCTGTTCTCCCAGGCAAGGGAAACAGCTACAAATTCCAGGGTCAAAATACTGAAATTTGTTTGGGGTATTCTTAGTGGTTGCAAGCTAGATGTTTTCTATGTGTTACCAGCTGTGTAGTCCACAGCAATCACAAATGCAGAGCATACAACTGAATTAAATTGTATCATTAGTGGAAATCAGTGTTACCTACACTGAATGCCTCCCAAATCCACTGGTGGCATAGAGCCTGTTACCTGTGTGACTCTTCAGCCGGGTGAGCACAAGGAGGTGTCATGTGTATCCATGCATTAGCAGTAGCTGTGGACTCTTTTTCAACACCAGTCCTTATTTGCCAAGATTACTAAAACTTTCCTGATCCAACCCATTCAGCCTTCAGCTTTATGTTGGTTATCAGCGAAACTGCTGTGTTTTCAAAAAAGTAATTGCTGAGTGACCTCAAAAGGCAAGTTCCGTCCTCTTACTCATTCCCTTGCCTTGGACAAGCAAAAAGGTTCAGAATGTAATGATGCATCCTTAAAAATGCTTGAAGTCAGGATGGGAAAAGGTGGAGAGGTAGGGAGTGAAGTAGAATAGAACAGGTCAGATAATCCTAGGGAAATAATTTGTTTCTTTGATTAATTAAATTTCCTCTTCCTGTGTTAAATTCATTCTCTGAGCTTTCATAATTGTCATGACTGTGTCAGAAAGTCATTCTAATGTGTACTGAAAACCCCAAACCAAAGCAAAACACCCCACCAAAAAAGGGTAAACAAAAAAAGCACCAAGGAAGAGAAAAATGGTGAAATGTGGTTATCTGGAAGTTGTAGCTTTTTATTTGGTGCTTTATTATTGTTGTAATTTATGGTTCTTTGGGAAGAATTCCTGGCTTTCAGGTGGAAGGAGGAATGACAGAACAGTTTAAGCTATGTAGAGGTAGTAAGACAGTAGAACTAGTTTGATTATGTAGGCTAATTGCATGGCTTTTCCTCTTCTTCTGTGTTTCTAAAATGAATTCCTTCCATAAATCCAGTACAACAGCCTCTGTTCCAATGAGAGCTTGTCTTTCTCTCCTCAAGAGACAATCTTAGAAAACCAAGCAACTGTTGTAGCAAATCAGGAAATGTAGTTTCTCCTGTGTTTCGTGTTTTCTCTGTCCCAGACCCTGTCGGGAGAAAGATAAAACTCCAAGAATGTGGTTTAACAAGGCTGTAACTTTACATAATGTTTCAAGGAACTATCTGACAATAATTCATCCAGCACAGGTCACTCATCCTCTTGTAATACACTTCGCAAAAGGCCCTATCAGCTCTCTACCCCATTAACCAGGCACAGCTCCACTGCTGAGACTTCACTGCTTTCCTGTCATGCAGGGCAGGGGGAACTGACTCCTCACTGCTCTGGAGATTCAGAGCCTCAACCCATTCTTCACCACCTTCTTTCCTTAGTAAGTGCTTTCTCCTGTGCAAGTGCAGTTGTAGCTTTCTAAATGAGCAAGAAGCCCTTTCGAAAGATTCTCTACAAAGGAATTTGCTGAATTGCAACTCCTCCTTTCTTATCCCCTGAAGAGGAAAGAAAAGGGATAAAATAAAACGTTTGTCATATTTGCTCACCATGAAGATGCTTCTTGGGTCCACAGAGAATGTGTGATGTGCTTGGAAGGTTCTGAAGTGCAGTAATTTTACTATTCTAAAGCTGCTGTAATTTTTTAAGAGTCTGTTTTCAGCATGGTAACTGGAGGCAAGAGGAAAAGATTATAAGGTCTTTTGATGGGGAGGATATGTTCTCGTGTGCACTGAATATGTCTCATGCAGGACCAGGTGCACATACATGAACAGCTATGACAGCCTGCCTGCTGGTTTCTCTCTTGCTGAATAACTTACCGAAACAAT
The DNA here is from genome assembly GCA_039877255.1 of Loriculus beryllinus. NCBI lineage: Eukaryota > Metazoa > Chordata > Aves > Psittaciformes > Psittacidae > Loriculus > Loriculus beryllinus. Next base: position 54,340 of record JBCJKH010049561.1, read on the forward strand.
AACATATGCCTTCCCCTTTCTCATGAGCGTCAACCCCACTAGAGTTTAACTCAATCATCTTTTCGTGCCCTAGAAAGTACTTCAGAAGAACAGATGTGGACAGTGCAGACTTAAACAGAGAGGGGAAGATAAGGAAGAAAAATGACCACAGGCTAACAGCAGGGTTATGTTTTGATGGAAGGGAGGCAGGTGTATGGAGAAGGGAAAAGAGACTTAACATCTATGAGACTGTTCAGCCAGAATTTCCTGACACGAGCTCCTCTATTAGTCTGTAAGATGAGAACAAAGTTCTGGTACCTTATAGTACCAGTTTTGAAGGTGCCAGAAGCTTTTCCAGCTCAGACAAAGCTTCTCCATCTCTAAGGCTGCCAGAAGTCAGTTTCTGACTTAACTACAGGCCCTTGTATGCACCTTTGGAGGCTTGATAGCTTGCAAATGCTGGTTTGCTTTGGAATTTGTTTGTTTGGGGTTCATTGGTTGCTTTGTTGTTCAGTTTTGGTTGTTTTTTTGTTTGGTTGTTTGAGGGTGTTTTTTGGGGTTGGTGTTACTTTAATTCTGAATGGGAATCACAGAATCAACTAGGTTGGAAAAGTCCTTTAACTGTTACCCGAGGACTGCTAAGACGACTTCCAGGGACAGTAGTTCCACCACTTCCCTGAGCAGCCTGTTCCAATGCCTGAGCACCCTTTTGGTGAAGAAACTGTTCCTAATCTCCAGTCTACACCTCCCTTGATGCAGCTTGAGGCTATTTCCTCTTGTCCTGTCCCTTGTTGCCTGGGAGGAGACTGGCATAGCTTTAGGAAAGTTAGTGTTAGAGGCAGGCTTATTTATCCATAGTAATGTAAAAATAATTATATACCACCAAAAGAACATGGTGAAGAAAAATTTAATTCCTTTCAATAAACCAATCTCTAAAGATTTAATTACAAAATACACTTTTATAGGCCCCTATTTCCTAGTTGCTTCTTCATAAAGGAAAATAAAACCCAACTATAACCCAGTACTTAAATTTTGTACTTTTTTTGCCTGGACACTTGTGTTTTGGTGAGGAAATATAAAACTTGCATTCAAGGAGTTGCCTGTAGTAGTGTAATCAAGTGATGATTTGGACATTGGACATAATTTCCTTTTCTTGCAGGCATGTAACAGTATTCGAGGAGAAAGGGGGGATTTTAATTGAAATTGCATAGCAAATGTGACTGAACAGATCATTAGAAATGGATAAGGGCTGGGGAAGGAAATGCTTCTGAGATAGTATGCTGGTTTGGGCTGGGATAGAGTTAATTTTCTTCATAGTGACTGGTACAGGCTATACTTTGAGTTTGTGCTGAAAACTGTGTTGATCACATGGGGGGGGGTGTTGTTTCTGAGCAGTACTTACCCAGAGCCAAGGCCTTTCTGCCTTTACCACCCTACCAGTGAGCAGGCTTGGGGTGCATGAAGAGTTGGAGGGGACAGCAGACCCCAGCAGATGGGATGTCCTGTATCATGGGGATGGGGAAGAAGTAAGGGAACATTTGGGGCTATGGTGTTTGTCTTCCCAAGTAACTGTTAGCATGATGGAGCCCTGCTTTCCTGGAGATGGCTGAACACCTGTCTGCAATGGGGAAGTGGTGAATGATTCCTTGTCTTGCTTTGCTTGTGCACAGTTTTTGTTTTATGCATTAAATTGTCTTTATCTCAACCCAACTGAGATAGAATCTCTCACCTCTTCTGATTCTCTCCCTGTCCTGCCATGGGGGGCAGTGAGCGAGCGGCTGCGTGGAACTTAGTTGTGGGCTAAACCGTGACACTTGGGTAGAGGGCCAGCAATGAGTTTGCATTGGAAGAGCTGCCTTGCTGGATACCTATGGAAGAGCTGTGAGGGTTGGTTATTTGTTATTTGAGAACTAATGAAGTACTGTTAAGGTCTTCCTGTTGGAATATAAACAGCCTGGTAGGCAGATTTCATGTTACTGTTCCCTGTTTTTCTCTTCCCTTAATCTCACCACAATTAATTGAATCAAAGCCTAGACAGAAGTGAAACACTCTTGTTCTGTCACTGTACATGAGGACTTGATGAAGTGTGTCTGAGTCACGATGCTGGCTGTGCCCTCCATTATCAGAAACTGGCTGTGTCCATGATCGCAGTTTGTCCACAGCAGTAGCCCTCTCTGGGTCCCTGTTTGCACCTATGCCATGCTCAGATGCTCTTGCCAGCTTTCCCCAAATTAACTGCTAAACTTGGAGACAGTAGCTGGTGGGTATCCTGCCTTCAGCAGCCTGTGAAAATAAGCACAGTCCAACAAAAGCAAGTGTAACTGCTTTTATATGTATATATATATATATATATCAGTAACACTCTGTAATAGAAATCCTATTGCTTGGCTTTTTATACTCTCTGAGGTTAATTTTTATAATCGCTGGGCACAAAGCTTAGGGGACTTGATTTTCCAGGTTTGCTGCGGGCATGATCTGTTCCACCAGCGTTTAGACCTGGATGGGGAGTTGTGCTGATACCTGTTGGAGGTGATGCTGGTGGCTTGATCTGAGGTGACCCCATGGCTTAGTCTCACTGGTGGTTGCATTTCAATTCACAGTTTTACCACCCTGATCAGATACTCAGAAATTGGTTTTTGCTGTAAATGCTAAGGAAGTGATTGCAGCTACACTATAGGCTGTATGCTGTGTGTTGCTTTTCATTTCCATTTGATCCTATTTATCGTATTGATGTTGTACAATGGAAGCCAGACTGTATCTTTTCCTACCCAGCCCATTGCCCATCTCAGTGGTATATGTAGGAAGTGAGCTTGGACAGGACTGTGGTCAGCAGAGCAGAGCTTTGGCAGTTCTGCATCATGATGCCTCAGAACACAGGAAAACCTGCTGAATCTGCTACCTTCCCTTCTCTTAGAAGTCAGGCTCTGTGAACAGACACTTGAACAATGACTGGGAAGTGGAAAGATGCCCTAATTTCTTAATTCTTATGTGTGAATGATGTAGGTCACAAGTAAAATCTTTTTTTTATGACCTGCAATATTGGGATTGTATCTATTTCAGAGCTCATTAAGTTTTGATAACTAAGGTGGTTTAATGACACACTGTACTGTGGGGTTTTATCTGCAGTATGTGTGTTTAACATGATGATGTTTTACATGTGTAATTTAAATGGTAAATACAGGAAAGAAAAATGAATTGTTCTCTTTTCAAGCAAAGATTTGGAGACTATTGTCATTTTAAAAACAGTTTAAAAATACTTAAGTGAAATTCTGTTTTCTCTAGAATACCTGCCTTCTAAAACTGTAACTTAAAAATGTAACTGTGTTTGGGTTTTTTTTCCCCAACCTCATACTATGCAGTTTTCAGTTCAGTTAGTCACATCAGTGTAGTTTTCTGACCCCAACATGTGAAGTCCTATAGTTTGGAACTTGGATAGGAACTGTTATGCAGCACAAGGGTGGGTTTTTTAAAACCTTTCTACTAAAGGCTGTGATGAAAGACTTTATGCCTGTACTGTCCTCAGTAAGGAGATGTGGAATTAAGGAGAGCTGTAAAACACAAAACTCTAGACCTGCATATGATTATTAATGTTGCATTATGAAACCATAAACTGCATTGCTCAATGAGAGAGTTTTCCAGCTCTAAAGAGAGATTTTTTGTGTTTTTCACCTTCCTTTATTTTTACATGTGAGATACTTGCTGTGGAGGGAAGGTTGGAGTGGTGCTCTGGCCTTTCATCTCTGGAGGGAGAGGGATTTGTAAATTGGATAACGGTCAATAGGGAATATTAGTTTAGTTGCTGATGTCAGACAAGTGCTTCTGTAGATCACACAACCACTGTGCAATTGGCAAAAGTATGGTAATAGGCTGTGGTCTGTCAATTTAATGAGATATCGAGGGGGATCAGAAGGATTAAGAGAGGTTTTTAGTATCTACTGCAATGCTGTATAAAAATCTCTCACAGAAAAAGGGAGATGGTTTAATTATAACCCTGAAAGGGAAACGTGGCTTAATTTGTGGAGCTCTGGTCTGAACTGAGGTCCACTCTGGCACTGTTTTGAGTTACCCAAACACAAGTGCTTGTTGGGATCTTTCCAAGGAGGTCAGAAGGCATCAGCTTTCATCTGAATGTGCCTTCGCCTTGCAGGGAAAACCAAAAGGTGCCAGGGTGCATGCTCGTGTTCAGAACCACTCTGGTACATTCAGTGTGTTTGCATTAGATGAAGACTGCCATCCTGGGACCTACAGTGTTACCAACAAACTCTTCCCAGGCAGCAGAAGAAAGGAGAAAATTGTAGAGCTGTGTTGGCTTACAGGCATTGTGTGTACCCTTCCTAATAAGCAAGTAGACGTGGCCTTTTTGTGATGATGCACAAGGCTGTAAATTATTCACACAAATAACTAATGTATTTCATATCTTCTCACATTGTCCAACTGCTTTACAACACCTGCAAAAATACTTATTGCTTGGAAATTGCACTGAGAGTAATTCCAAGAAAATATTCCTGGGTTTAGACAGGTCCTCTGAAAATACTGGTTTTTATTTTCCCATGGTCTGAGAAGCGTTTATGTGTTTTGTTAGTCACTCAGGTCATGCGGTGTTCTTCCTGTTTCTGCCTATGCAAGCTTGATTCTTAGAGTGACCGTTTTATCTTGGGTGGAAACCATCCCTTCTGCCTCTTTTTGTTAATCACTGATTTGGTGAACATTTGTTACTGAGTGCCTCCCTTGTATAGATTTGGTGGGCAACTACAATAACAGTTGCAAATGCAGACACAGGAAGTTACAGAACTGTGTTACTTACCAGTGGGGATTTGTACTTGCAGTTGCCTTTCAAAGTGGGCAGTGTTATCGTACCCTTACATACAAGGACTCTAAAGGCTCTTTGGTGAGAGTTATTCTTTCTTTTCTTGCAAAAATGCCTGCAAGCCAGAGAGATTTGAGTGCTTTATCAGCATCGTAACTATTCTTGAGAAGGCTCGCCACATCTTGAAGTCTGTAGCTATAGAAAATAAATCCATATTTTGGATATCAATTTTTCTTTTAACCTATTTGTAAATGATTTATTGCTGCGGAAAGTCAGATGATGATAAGATAACACTGTTTAGAGGTCATTAAAGAGTTTTCAGGAAGTTTCTGCAAAGGTACTGTTCTTATATTGTCAGTACGATAGGAAAACTAACAATTTATGTCAAAGTTTGCAAAGTGTGTTTGTCTGATAAACAGTCTGCTCAAGGGACATCAATCATACCTCCTTCCCAGAGTATATTGTATTTTTCATGAAGTGAACTTCAGTGACTGCACATTCATGTGTTTGATGTTGCAGCATCTCAAACATCATCTTTTCTGTGTGTAGTGGCTGTAATGCAATGTGTGGCTTGGTGCCACGTGTTGTACCAGGCACTACTAACCAGAAGCCTCTGCTTCTGCAGAAGCTAGTGATCATATGTGCTTTAGCCAGGTGAGAACATGATTGATCTGGTCTCCGTTCCTGGACCTTGGAGTATGTTTCTTCCCTTGAATGAAAGATGTTTCTGTAACAAAAATGGTGTTGAAGATGGAAGGGAGTTACAAAATGAAGCTGCCTTATAGAATACCATTCTCAAGAGGCATCAGTCTGCCATCAGTATCATTGAGGAGCTTATTTGGCTAAAACCAACTAGACTGCATAATCTACATGCTCACTGTTTTTCTTAATGTGCCTTTCAGCTTATTAAGGTATAAATCACTTCTCAATTGCCTTGAGCTGAAACAATGCATCTGAGCTTGGGTTAAAAGCTTGTAAGTGCTTCTTTACTTGAACAAAGTGAGATCAAGTTACATTAATAGAAGTATTAATTAATTTGTCCTCATTCAGTAGAATTAGCATTATTGAAAAACCTTTTCTATCTCTAAGTATGGTTAAAGCGTGTACAGCTTTAGTGACAGAGTTTCATCTGTAACACCTAGTGATGTGTCAGATAGTGTAGAAAATTATTGTCCAATTTGGAAACCTGAGACATTACTGAGAAATGCTGTGGGGTGCGTTATAATGAAAATACCAATCCACATTAGCCATGGTTGCCATAAGCAAAAATCTTAATATCTCGGCCAAACCTACTAAAGGTTCATGTAATAAACTCACATTCCTAATTTTATTAGGGATGTGCCAAGTTAAGCACTTTGCTGGCCTTTGGACAGATTTATGGCTTGACTTCTGCTGAATTAGTGTTGACTGACAAGAGGGCATTGTTTTATAGGATGCTATTTAAATAAAACCCACAGGGTATTTCTGTAAAGTTGTCACTTCAAGTCCAAACTGGCAAAAAGAAATGTGTATTAAGGAGGAATCTTCATTAGCTTCCATGAGTTTAATCTAAGGCTGTCAAAAGCTCCTTTATAAGGTAAGACATTGTAATGCACAGGGACAAGCCCCATCTTTGTTGCAGGTCTCAGTATGAGGGCTGTTTGGCTTACTGGAAACTGGGGAGGAAAAGCATTCCTGCTCACTTTTACTTGGCAAAGTCGTGTTTAAAGAACAAGGTGTGATCTTCTTGTCCCCTGAATATTGGGATGGCAATTGATGATAGTCTTTGTTTTGTAACTTGATTATGTGTTTATCACTTGTGCCTGGCAAAATGTGTCATCTGGTGTTTATGTACTGGCTGTCCTGGGTCATCAAACATGCTGACATTTCATATGTAAAGCAGCCTGGTGGTAGATCATAAACATTTGCCTTTCTTTAAAGAAATGTTGGTTGGTGGAGTTAAAATTAGACTGTGTGTAATTGTTGTGACCCACATGTCAATAAAACTAATGTGCCCCTTCAGGCCTATGCCATGTAGTTTGAAGTTTATGGGGAGGACCATGCAGGCAGGACACCTGTACTACTATGATAAGTTGCTCAGTGTCTTATGTGTGGTCACCAGTTTGTATAGCTGAGTTGGGCTTTTGTAAAAGGAGGAAGTTATTCCTGCCTCATTGAGGAACAGAAAGGTGCAAGGAATGGATGTGATAAGTATTTCGTAGAGCTTCTGAGCTATTATCTGAGCAGTAGAAAGCATTCCTTTTTACAATGTAGTTATGAAATATGTGGAGGGAGTATAATTAGCACCAGAATGTCCTTATTTTGTGCATAATAAAACATAGATGATCTAAGGAAACAGCTTCACTGGAGAGAATGACAAAAGAGGTGGTGTTATAACTTATCAAGAATACATAGTGTTATATGTGAAAGATTACACAATAGATTTGCTTTAGGGAAAGAGATATTGCACATACTGATTAAAGTCTACGTAAATTAAATACTGGAAATATGCCACTCATGCCTAACAGTGCCACTCATGCAGTGGATCTCAGCTATGTCTCACTGACTTTCTTAAGCTTTTTGGTAGCTATTACGTAATCTCACTTCGTCAGCTGCTCAATCCAGCAAGAGTTAAGGTGTTAAGTCTCATTATTGAAATAATGAGAATTCAGCAACAAAATGGAGCTGGGAGTTCTGGCTGGTAGAAATGCAGTTGAGGAATAACTGATGCCAGTGTAGTTTATATGCATGCAGAGAGTTTATTGGGCTGTGTTTTACCTGCTTCAATGTAACTTTAATATGAGAGAGAGTTTCCCTCACACGTTATTTGTTCATAATAATGTATTACTTCTGAAGCCCCATAGCTGTCCATGTGCCACTTTTACCAACGTAGTTTATTTAGAAGTTTCTAATTGGAGTTGATGCATGCAATAACATAAGGTTTACAGAGCGTTAATTCAAAACTGTTGGCATATGCACTAGGGCATTCCTGTGACCTGTGGTCATCGATGGAGCCATTACAGTGTTCCATCAGTATTACAAGACTGACGTGGGAATGTACCCAAGCACCTCTTCATTAGTGTAGTGTTCGCAGTAGGTGATAACAACTGGGTTGAGAATTTGCTTAAAACTGTTCTTATTGGTAATTGATCTTCTCCATGAAAAAAACACATTTTTACCAGCATTTGAACTGGAAAAAGTAATGGGGAAAGATTATCTTAGATATTTTTTAACCTTATTTTGATGTGGGTAAGTATAAGTATCAAACAAACCTCCTGTTCAGGGCAGCAGTTCATGAACAGTGTGCTGGTACCTGTTTGATCTGACGGTCCTTGTCCTTCTCCTAGTTCAATCAATGGTAAATTCTATCAATGGTAGATTCAGTTGGGACCAGCACCACATGCAAATGTGAATATTCTCTTGTCTTCCAATAGTATGTCAGGAGTCTTGTCTAGATAAGTGGTCAAGAGTAAGGCTGAGCTTTGTGAGATAGCACTGAATATGTTGAGTGGTTTTGATGTTGGAAAGATCAGACTCATGCATAACACCACATTGCATTGATGGGGAGGCCACCTCTTCCTTCTGTACATCAGAAGGCAGCATGTACTGCTGCTTGTTTGCATGCCACTTAATGTATTCCATTGGCAGAGCTACTTCACTCCTCTGAAGTAGCTCTGTAGCTGCCAATTCTGCTCTAATTAATAAGCATTAGACTAAACTCCCAACCTCACACATCCTTCCCTGGCAACTTCACACCCTCTTAAACTCTAACTTTGTTGTCCCTTAAAAAATGCTTCTTTCCACAATACAGTACTTTATGGATAAATGTGTCACTGCTGGTAGAGTCTACCATAAACGTGCTTAGTCTAAGAAATCTTAGACTTTTTAGGGTTTCCCCTGAAAAGAATTAAGAAACATTCATAAGAGGCTTAAATTAAAACAATAAAATAATTATTATCCTTTACTGGTACGCACATGTGCCTGTATAACTGAAGCCTGTGTGCGCGTTAAAGTGCTTGCCACATAATTGTTTGGTTTTGCCACTTAAATGTGTATTTACACATTGCTACCTTCACTGCTTCTAAAATATCTAGTCCTTAAAGTTGTGTTCCACACTGCTACATGCTACATCCTTTGAACAAGACAAAAGCTGTATCTTCTCTATCAAATGTGGGATAGTCATGTATGTGGTACTGTGCTGAAATCTGGAGTGTAAAGGACAATTAGAAGTTATGAGATAAGCAAATCCATGCTTTGTTGGATCTCATGTCATTCTTTCTATCCATTTCAGGAGAAGTTAGATCAGGGTAGAGAGGGGAGGAGATGGGGATCATCGATGAAAAGGAGAGGTCTCCTCCAAAATGCTACAGAAATCTGAGAGCAATTCAAAGCACTTGCTGTTAAATGCCACTGAACTCCAGGAGATTCCAAAAAATCACTGTAAATCAGATTTTGGACCACAGATGTTCATATGGGTTCAGAAGCTGCCAGCTCAAGGAGTATCTGTGGGAACCAGGTCCTGGGAGCAGAGTCCCATTCTTTTCTTTGTGCTACTTCTGCTTTTAGGCAGGATCTCTAAATAAAAATGCATCAACACCCTGAGAGTAGGGAGCAGAAATTAATGGCCAGAACATTAGGTTATGATTCCATGTGCTTTCTTGTATTTCTTTTTACAACCTTCTTTCTTTTATGCTGATCCTTCTTTGACAGACAACCTAGAGCACAGCCATGTACAGAATACTCTTGCATGGCTGGGTGGTTAGTACACTGCTGTGGGAGCCAGGAATTTGGGGTGACTCTGGAAGAAAAGGGCCAAGAACTATGAGCCTCCTATTTCCCATCTGACTGGATTTTATGAAAGAGGAACTGGCCTCCATTTTTTCTGCCCTTGAAAAAGCAATGGCTTTTCTATTCACTCTCAAATGGAGGGGATGCATCAGGTGTGGCTCTTGTTACTCTGAAGAGCTAAACCAAAATCACCAGTGAAAAGTGTTGGTGAAGTCTTGAATTAATCTGTATTTTTGTTTCTAAGGGACACTTTTGATCCGTCCTTCTATTTTCGTAGCTTCTGTTAAATATGGTTTTGTTTTGGATGCAGACTTCCAATTTCTTTCACTAAACACAGCGTTTAGCCAGTCTTCCTTGTGCATTTCTTGGTGTGCTTTTGTTTCCCCAACAGGTCTATGGCCTAGCTCTGCACAATCTATTAGCCTCCCACTTACTTCATCTGTCCCATTACATCTGCTTTTTCCTCCCTGCAGTCTGAAGGTACTCTTGAACAGCTGATGTCATCTCCAATCCTGTTTTTCATTTGTATCATGGATGTTGCTAACCACTCTAAATAAAAATACAACACGATTCTAATGTGCTAAGGAGCTCCACGGATAACCATATGCTTTCAAAACGATACTGATTTTGTTTATATGCAACATAATCTTTTACAGTTCTTAGTCTTTATTTGAAGCATTGCAAAGTGGATTTTTATGAAAGGTATTATAAAGGACTTCTTGTTTTTTCATAACAGATTTGAACATTAACTGATCAGGGTTCAGATAAATAGTCTTTACTCTCCATTAAAATATTAAAAAGCCTTTGGTAGGAAACTGGCATAAAGATCCTTCATTCTTGTTTAATGAACACTTGTTGGCAAGTATAACACTTTAATAGCTCTGCAGAATGAATTTTGTGTGAGCATCCTCCATTTCCCTGTCAGACACTTGTCCAGGTGCTGGGAATTTATTGGGGGAAGCATATTTTTACTCATTAGTTCTGTATTTGATTACAGAACAGTAAAATATGAACCACTAAGTCCCCGAGGCATAGCTGTGTACATTGAGATTAGTAATTGCGTGTCATCGTGTTTTCCATTGGAATTTATATGGACAGATAGGATAGGTGCTTCTTAAGTAGCTTTAAAAGCAAAGCAAATTTGTATTTAATCTTTTTTGCAGGCCTATTTTCCCTAATGGAGTAAAGGTTAGGCTAGATGATACATTTTAAATATGGTTTTAATTTATTTTTCTCTTTCTTTTTTTCTCCCCTTCCTTTTGTTGAAGTACGAGGTTTTCTTTCTGACAGACTAAAGGAAATATATTGTAGTTGAACAATCTGACTCTATATGAGCTAATATAAACAGAAGGAAAGAATTGTGGTGTTGTCAGCAATGGCTCTTTATGAATCTATATTTATACAAAATATGTAGACAGCGTTTTTATTTTTAAGCACCTTTTAATGCTGGAGGTGTGAATGAAAATCATGTAGCAGCTGTAAGGACAAATTGTATTCAAACCAAAGAAAAGAATGTCATTTTATAATGTCTTTAGTATGCCTGTTCTTCAAGAACAGCTGAAACTCCAGTTAAAATTGTGCATGTGAAGAAAGCCCTCAGCAAAAATCTGTAACTAATCCAAAAGATTTCATCAGTTTGAAACATGAACTTCCTTTGGATCATGTTGAAGGGTTAAATGATGCCAAACATGCCATCTTCCGCTGTATAAAAGGGCTCACAAATGTATTTCCCAAAACTGAATCTACTGATGTACTTAATAGTCACAAAACTGGCACATTTGATAATTAGTGTTCCTTACTGAGTTTTTGCTGATGCAGTATAGTCTTAGAGAGAAGTGTTAACTCAGGTACTTAAACTATCAGCTGTTTGGAAAGTAACCCTTTGTTGATGTGAAATACCTGTGTATTGAGGAGTGTGTAGCTGGAGGCCTCTGTTAGCATACCCTTGGTGTGGGAACTGACATAGTGAGAGTTCCTGGCTTGTTGAGCGCATGTATCTGTACAAGGCGTGCAAGAGCGTGGTTGTGTTCAGTGGGGAGCCAGTTCCAAACGCAGAAATAGTTCTGGTCCCTGAATCTCCCACTGACGTTGTGAGCAGCAGATGTACATTGGGTGCCACCTGAACAGGAGACTGCAGAAGCAGGTCACAGAGTTGCGATGCCACTGCATCGGTGGCTCTTCAGTCAGAGTAGCTGATTGCACTTGCTCTAACCCGCATTGTTCACATGCATTGCTAGTGCCATGTACCTAAATGTTCAAAGGGGTTAAAGGATGATGAGAATAATATGCAATTTGTACAAAAAGAGATTTACAGGGTCTAAGATTTCCAAAGTGTCTATTTAAAACTAAAATGAGAAGACTGTATCTTAACAATGCAGGCAAAGTGCAGTTAAAATAGGTAGGATATTTCAGTTGGAAAAAACAATGTTCAGAATGAGTAGTAAATAATTTTCTGTTTTTCACAGTCATGTTCTATGGCAGTAGTGGCAGGCTATTTCTTTGCTGGTAAATTCTCACTGATTTCACAGAACATATTGAGTATACTACATGTTACAGAGCTGAGATTCAGAGGATTTTGAGGAAGAAAGAGATGTTGAAGGGTAATTGGAGCCACACAGGGAGAGCAGAGGAGGGATCAGGGTAGCAAAAGAAGGCTCAGAGGGGATTGTAGAGGCTCTGGGGAAGCTGAAAGTGGATCAAAGCAAGACAAATGAAGGTAGAAGGATCAAAATGCCAGGGAGAAGGAAAAGAAAGGATTGGAGCTATATAGGAGTTTAGAGAAAAATATGTGATCAGACAGGATCAGACCAATTTTGTACTAGCTGACACAAGGTAAGAGAAGCAGGCAACCAGAAGAGCTGGAAGAGGTTTTTGGATCCTAAGTATATGGAACAAGTAAAAGAGAAGTAGAGGGAAAAAATGGGAGCCAAATGAGGAAGAGCAAGTATTAGAGCTGCATGCAGCAGAAGTCAGGGTATCAGGAGAGCTGAGTGAGGATCAAAAGAATTACATGAAGAGCTATGAGGAAAGCCGGGAGTGGGTCAGGAGCTTACAGAGCTTTGGTCAGAGTGGCCAGAGGGGCAAAACTATGTGGTGTGTTAGCCTCGTGCTCAGCATACTGCAATTAGTTCAAAAGCCCTTACAGAGCATCTCAAAGGAGAGAAGTAGAGAGAATATTATTAGCATGTTGTTATATGGCAGATTGGATTTATTAGCAGAAGCAAGGCTCTTACCTAATTTATCTACTGAGAGGATTTGGCTTCTTGGATGTTGTCCTGGGTACTGCTCCAGAATCCAGCAGTGATTTCTCAGGACAGCTGCAATCATAAGGCACAACATAAGGACTTGGGCAGCTTTCCTTCAGAACATCCCAGCATGTAGAGGCTTAGGCCGGGGCCTCAGCATTATTTTAATAATTTGTCTAAAATAAAACCAACCTGGTATCTTGAAGCAGGCAGATATTCTGGGAAGTCTTCATACAGGTGAATTTTACCTGAAGAACACTCTAATAAATGCTTGTTATTGTGGACTACAGCAGCATAGGGATGATGCCCCTGTCTTGGTATAGCAAACATGCCCCTGTCCTGTGTGCCTTTGTTCCTAAACCACGAAGGTGGTTCATTTCGTATTCATTTGATATGGGCTAGCTACTTCTGGCAGATACCATCACTTGCCACTGCTAATGGTGAAAGTTTGTCAGTCCTCCCAGCACATAGCAAAGAACCTTTTTGAGAGGAAAACATTCTAAGAACGCACATTCTCATTTTGTCCTGTTCATTCCCACTCTGAACCAAACTGAATGGCATTAATTATCACTTAAGGTAGTAAATCAGTTTCTCATTTGTGAAAGGAATGCTTCATCTTGAGTCCCTTTGTTTTGTATAGCCAGAGGGCTATTACAGATGGTATTGAACTTACAAGAATCATTTTAGCATTACTCCAGCACAAAACATATTACAAATGGATAACCTTTTTTCCCTAAAAAGCCATGAATAACTATGGCTTTAAATTCAATTATTCTCTCTGCCCTCCTTCCTCCAACTCTAAAACCCATGTATTTGGAATCTTATTTTAAATTCTAGGCAATATGCTGATTGACGGTACTGACATAATTGTGTTAATGACAAGACACTGGGACTACATTGTTAGATATGTCGCTTATTTCATCACTATTTATTTGTCTCTGCCAAGCTTGAGTTGTACTTCTTATATATCGTGGATTCAGTCGGTCACTTAAATTGCTTCAGTGTTGAAATACCATTTTTACAAGTCTTTTAGCTGTAGTTCAGGAAAAGGATTTCTTTCAGAGCATCATTAAACAAGGTTCAAAGTTTGTCCTCACCAAGAGGCTCAAAGTTTGAGCACTCAGAAAATGAGCTCTTTGATCAGTAAAATGATTGGTGAAACTACTTTCTTTTCTGACTCTTTTTTATACATGGATCCATTTTTCTCTCAAGTTAATGCCAATAATGCAATTTCATCTACAAAATATCTCTTCTCTATGGTCATAACCGAGCTCCTGTATCTCAACCTTTTGAAGTGTCTTGCTTAATGGAAAAGGATGCAATAGGAAATGCAGGCATCTTTATGCTATATTTCTTCTATGAGTCACTGAGGTTTTGAGTTATATTTCCTTTTAGATTATGTTTCACTGTGTAGTTGTGAATCTCCTTGTGGTCATTTAGCAGATGCTTGATGTGAATGTAGTTCAACAAATAGTAATGTTTAAGCAATACTGTGATCATGGGAGGTATCAAAAAGGACTTAAATTAAACCTGGTATCATTCTTCCCTAGCTCATTCCATTGTAAGAGAAGCATCATCATTAAAAAGTGAGCAGCAAATGAAATATGAACAGTTAGAAGCCATGAGCAGGATGCACTTATTCAGGGATGGAAACCATGTCGGGATTATTATTCCATGTTGTGTGGGATGTACTTCTTTTGACTGGTTGGTGCTAACTGGGAGACTTCCACCATCCTGATAAGTTCAGCACTGGTGTGATTTATTCAGCATAATTGTATTTTGCTTGTTGTTTGTAGACCATAATAGCAGATGAAAAGGTTAATATCTGAAAAAGAAAGTTTAGATTCAGATCTGCAGCTGTTGAAACTTTAGCTCTTTGTTTTATGTTTGTTAACATCTGAACATCTTCATTACAGCACAGTTGTCCTTTCTTGGAGAAGGCCATACTTCCTGTATTGGTGATATCAAACTTGAAGTAATAAAAAAATTGGACAAACTTTGTCAAGAGTTATTTATATCCTGAAAGAGCAATTTTTAAAGGGACCTACAGTAACTATAATTTCCATGCTGTTGCTGAAGAATCACAGAGGTGCTGATCTGAGTATAATGAAGTAACTGTTAAATTCAGTGCACATGTGACCTTTCTTAGGTGTGACTGGGAAATCCTACCACCCAGTTCTTTCCTGACTTCTACAGGCCAGTTTCAGTAGGAATAATTAATAATAATTGCTCTTGCAGCAGCCATCAGTGTCTTGAACAAAGTGTCAAATAATTACAGAAATATCCTAAAAACATCATGGGTCACTGCTGTTGTAATCAGGAGAGAACAATTGACATTTGTGATGGGACAGAGCAGTCACATTTCAGTTAAGCTGGCACTGACTGTGCAGTAGAGCCTGGTATGATGCATTTGGATTTACAGTTTAACTTGCTAAGTCATTGTATCTGACTTACATGAAGTAAAGTGTTAGTGATACCAACTCGATACATATGACTGTCATATGACAATGTTATTTTCTTACTTTTATGGAACATTCTGACAGTGTAGGAATCAGCAAGCTTGTTGAGTTAATCAGAATTGCTAGGGTAATGAATCAGTCCAGTTATATTCTCATTCTGTGGTAGTATTGAGAAATTAGGAAGTTACATGTGCTTTGTCTGTCTCCCTCCCTTAGTGTACATACTGCCCAAGTGTATAGCATGTGTGCGTATATAGAGATACTTACTGTGTGTGGTAGACTATACATACATGCACGTACTTGTAATATTTGCTGTTTTGCCAGAGAAGCTATTCATCATGACCTATTGCACTGCAGAGTTTTGAAAGGCTACTGTAATGCCTCCTTTGCTATTCTCTTGAGTCGTCATTGGCTTTCTTTACCAAGTTTGAACTTAGGGAGGCAGGGGGAAGTGTTCTCTATGGTGTTGGTGCAGTGTCTTACGGTTCAAAGTTGCTAAGTTCAAAATAGGGTTTTAAGTATTCCAAATGATCAGGTGCACTGACCATGAGCCATAAAAGCAGCTTTAAGTGTGGATAGGCAATTGAAGATGCTCTGCAGCCTCTTACCACATGGGATACCAAAGACTTGAAAGATCAGGACTTTGGGTTACCTTTGGGATAGTGGATGCATCTGTCTCTTGTGTATGATGCAAGCCTAACTCTATACCTGAATTTTCATGTGTATATAAGAAGGTATATTGTAATATGTAGCCTCTTTTAGATCACCATTTGAAATTTCGAATGTTAAAAATCTAGGCCTGTACTTTGTAGCCTGAAACAGAATGTTCACAGGGTGTAGGAGGAATGCAGATACTTCTCCAAAGAGAGCTACGCTGGTGGCCCTTCTGGTTTGTTTTGTTTTGTGTAAATGTGGGCTTTGGTCCTGGAAACACAAGTGCCTACCTCTGTGTATACATGTAGTTCCACTGAAGTCTGGGGGGCTGCTGATAATCATTGAATTAAGTCTCTGATAAGTGTTTCCAGGCTTAGAGACTTAAACTGGGGGGAAAAGACAATAAAAGAAGATTCTCATTAAATCATCCTGTGTGATTTCTTCTCCTCTCCACAATATAATTCTGTTTCTTCTCCTCATTGAGATGTATTGCTTTTGGGTTTGTTTGTTTTAGAGATGGAAGCTCTATAAACCTTGGTAGTTATTTACTTTGGGCTCAATGTCCCTCCTGTGAGAAGCACAGATGTATTTTTTCCTTGGGGGGGGGGGAGGGAAAGGAGGGGAAAGACCAAGGAAAAATAATTAATTTTTCAATTTTGGACTAAAGGTTCATGTCAAAGATGAAAGAAAAAATAATAATTTGGAGCCATATTAAACATTGGCCATTAAAAAGGAAATTGGAACATGTCATATCAAATATCTTGAGAGAGAAACAGAGGAGCTGAGAGGCACATTCCTTGAAGTGACTAGAAGGAGTCTCTTGGTGCAATGAAGGCATCCTGGGGATCATGGAATTTAAGCAGAAATGATCAAGGCACCAGGGTACTTCCGGGGGATTAATGGCTGACTGGGAGACCTGATGGCCTCAGGCAAAGCTGTAGGCCATTAACCCCAGCCAGTCCTTCCTTTTTCAGGAAATGCCCTGTGCCAAGGTCATTTCTGCTGTCCT
Organism: Loriculus beryllinus; assembly: GCA_039877255.1. NCBI lineage: Eukaryota > Metazoa > Chordata > Aves > Psittaciformes > Psittacidae > Loriculus > Loriculus beryllinus. The sequence continues at coordinate 71,260 of JBCJKH010049561.1, forward strand.
AGCTAAGAATGAATCTTTCCTGTAGTCTCAGGAGAGTCATGGGGTCCATGATTTTGTTGTTCTTTTCCTCTTTTTAATACCTGACTTATGACATATGGGGATATTTTCATTAGATTGCTTGTGCTATAGTGAGAGAATAGCTTGCTGCAGTTCTGGAACAGATACCATGAAGATTAGTACATGAACAGCCCACATGAATATTAGTCAAATGAGCATCAAGGGATTAATCATTACCCGAAAAGTATGAGGAGGTTCAAGACTGTTGGATTATTAAATTTGATCCCAAGAATGAAATTGCAGCCTTTAATAAAAGTTTTATTAGTGAAAAGGGTCTTGGATCTGTTTGGATGACTTGTACTCCCAGTGTCCTGTAGCAGAGTTTCAGAAGTTGTTGTATGGCTTTTCACTTCCTTCTCACCATTACTTTTCCCAAAGCCTGATACATGCTATGTATCAAAACTGCCCTTTTCCAGAGCTGTTTCCTTCGCATACCTATTGGTATGTTTTTACTGCCAGCATTATCCTTCATTTGTCCCCTCTCTGTGGTTCTTGGAATCTTCATGCCCACTAGCTGTCCTGTCAAGGGCTTCCCTGTCTCAGCTCCCTACACCACGAACAGGCACATATAAAAGCAAAATGTTGCCAGGGATTGAAACCAACATTAGAAAAGCAAGGGAGCATTAATGTCCTCCTCACACTCAGCCTCCCCACACTGATAACAATACATTAGGTATTGTTTGACATTGTTGCAATTGAAGGAAAGAAAGGTTTCTAGAAAATGCGGGCACTGCTGTTGGGTTCCCAGCCTCTAGTGTCTTTATCTCATTTTTAAATCAGCAGATTCTTTTCTGAGCTGGGGACTTGAAGGTTGTGCATCCTGGGAGGTGAGCCAGCTAGCTAACCAGACCCTCGCCCCCCCTTTCCACCCTCCCATTTACTGGAAAAGCATCTTAGAAACAACTGCTAAAAATAGATTTGTTGATTAAAATAATTTAAACTAAAAAGCTTTTAAGCAATAGATCAAGCTCTTTAGCTTTATGAGCTAAAGGTAATTAGAAGCTGTCCACTTAATACTCTTGACACAGAATACTGTTGCAGCCACGTATAGTTTTATTGCTTATCTGCAAAGGTCAGAAGCAAGGAACAGACCCTGTGTCTCGTTTAATACTTCTGCTTCAGCCACTGTTCCTATTCCATCTTATCTTGAATAGCTCATGCCGAAATCAATTCGTAATATTTTGCCTGTTACACTTAGAGACGTTATCACCTACAAAACATGCCTTAATAGTAACCTGAAAATCTCTAGCCAGCCTTCTGTACAATATACATTTGTCCTCGGCTCAGAAAGCAGCTTACCTGGAGAGGAGCCAGCAGGGCCAGCTCAGAGGAGGCTGCCTCAGTGGCAGACTGACAGATGCCTACTCTTACCTGCCTGGAGCAGCCCGGCGTCTGCGTGTCTCCCTGTGCCCTGTATTTGTCTTACCTCAACAGGCACCTTCTCTTTGGACATGGCAGTCTCTTATTGGTCTCTTACTCACTGTCTGTCTTTGCTCTTTCTACCGATACATTTACTTATAATATCCTGTGTGCTTCCATAAAAGCAAGTAAGAGCCTTTTTCTGGTAATGACAGAGCCATAAGGCCTAATAGTTTAGTTATTTTAAAAATGAATGGTGACTTTCACAGCTGGTTTCCATCCAAATCTTTCTGGTTAATTGGTTAGATACATGTTGGACTTTGAATTATTATATATAACTGCTGGTGGGAAGGGTGATTAGTGCTGGTGCTGTGCCTGCCATTTTCCTGGTGTCTGAGAGCAAGGAGAGAATCCTGGTCCTTTTGTTTGTTTCTGAAAGAGCAGAGGCAGTGAGTGTCTGGGCACTTCCAAAGCCCCATATCCAAGACCTCAAGTGAGTTCTCTTGTTGTTTGTCTGGAGAGCCTGTAAGGATGCTTATTGCATTCCTTCACCTGATTCCATGTCAGGTGAGTGGGATGCTTAATTTTCCAGGTCAGGGATGTGGAAGGCAAAGGCAGGGTTTTCCTAGCTAGGGAAGTGATAGGTAAATAGCTGCTTCCTCTCCATTTGAGGGATAGAATAAATATGTACTTTATGAGGGGAAAAAAATAGTTGGATGAAATAGAATGCCAAAACAGTTATGTTTGTAAGGTACCTTTAGTCTAGGAAGTCCCAAAAGTTCTTTAGCTCATTTGCCTGCAATTGAAATGAAACTTTTTGAGACTAGAAGCTCCGTTAGCAGCACCACTTACAGTGGTGCTTTTTAAGAGCAAAAGTGAAGAATAACTTCTCCAGTTGAAACTGCAGGGGGAATTCTAGGCATGCAGGATGTAATTACTAGAACTGGAATTTGGCCAGGTCACTGTGATTAATTTAACACTCGTATTCTTGTTAAAATTACCATGACTTCTTAATGATCCACAGTGGTTAGGAGTGGACCTTGGCTTTTGGTTTTGCCCACCAGAAGTCAATGCAAAATACCAAGGAAGTCAGCTCTGTTGTTTGATTTGTATTCCACAAGACATTGATATGGAATTGGGTTCTAAGCAATTCAGAGGATAAACAATATATTTCACACAGAATTTCATTTTTTAAGTGAAAAGAATTCTCTGGTTTATGTATCTCTTTTTATATATATATGTATAATTATTTATTTAATGGCAGCAGGGTGGTTGTCCTATGGAGACACTTCTCCTGTGGGAAGTTCATGTTTTTGTAGTTACCAGTCTTCAGTACTCATGTGAAATTTAGTTGTAGGAGCATGTGCATGGTTTGTGTTTTTAAATGGCAGTATGTTTAACGTAAGCTATATTTCTTAGTCACATTATTCGGATGTGCTATAAAATAATTCCCCAAATCTCAGCATCAATACTACTTTCTTTTTTATGTATTTCTTATTGATAACTTTGATGAAGATGGGTGTAATTTAGAGTTTTTCCACAACTGGCATCAAAGTGAGTCCCCTCAGATTAATGCTGTAGAAGCAGAGGGCTAATGAAAGCTATCAAAATGGAGTTTTCTCCTCCCAGAGCAATTGACTTCCACTTTTCCAGGCAGACTGACCCCTGCCAGTATAACTGACACTTGAAATCCCACAGCTAAGTTTTATGGAACCAAAACTCTGACCCAGCAAGCTGCGTTTGAGCTTGAACCTGGACACTGAGGATCAGAGGTAGATTTAAGAGATACACCCATTAATCACCTGCACCACATACTTGCATTTGCAGTGGCTGCTTAGAAGAGGCATCTGTAGAAATGCTCTGAAGCACATATTGCAATTTAGAACAGAAAGTGGAATGTAGCTTTTTCTCCTTAATATTCCAATGAGATTTTGTAGCTTAACCAGAGATGTAGTACAAAAGCATTTATGGTTCATGTTATATTAATACAGTGGCCTGATTACCAAAAACCATTACTCTTGGTTATCTTGCAGAGGCTGAATGGAGCTGCTATAAGTCAGACAGACTGCTTGTACACAACATTTCCATGTTTATGATAAGAGTATTTTTAACATAGAAGGGAATTTGTAAAATTATTTTCCTGTAACAATTGGATTTATTATAAATATGTGCACTCAGAACTGCTTTTCTATGTGCGAGGGAAAAGCATAAAGGAACTAGACACTCAAAATGTCCCTAACCTTTCCTGATGCTGTTTCCTAATGGACAGTTTGAGTCCTGATCAGACGTAGATATCTGAATCTTGAAACAGATGCACTGTTTACTTCACCCTTGGCAGAGACACAATAAGCTGCTTGCTTTTCTTCTCGGTTTTGTTTTGATTTGTTTTCTCTTTTACTGATGTGCCTCATGGTTCCTTTTTTATTGTAATGATACTGTATTATATACCAGAGCATTTCCCTATGGAAGAAAGTCATTGTTTCAAAGTTCTTTGTGGAGATGTATGCATTTAGGGTTTTTTTCCTAGCAATGATTGCATTTGTTGTAACCTATAATGCTAATGCTATTGTGGGTGACTTTTTTAATTTAGTGCTCCCTTGCTGTGATGCTTTCACAGGGCTTGTTTGTATTTGTAGAAAGAAAGCAAAAGAAAGAGCTTCTAGTAAAGTATGGGCTTGGTCCCAATACTAGTTTTCCCGTCCTGGTTATGTGTTTTTATTACACATGCTAGTCTGATAGGAATATGACAAATGCCATGTGCCCTTACTCTCCAAAGCACATGGGAATAGCTTAACTCATATCTT
>JBCJKH010049562.1:2923-13242 GCA_039877255.1 Loriculus beryllinus
CTTTACCTGGCCTGGAACCATCAAGGTGGCTCTCCTCAGGGATCCTGGTGAGGCATAAGGAGGAGGCTCCCTTGTTACTATGTACAACCATTGAATTAATAGCTGTACATACTAAATTAATGCAGTTCTACAAAATAAATATGAATGTGTCTAAGTGCTGCTGAGACTAAAAGGAGCCCACTTCCTCCATGCTGATCATCACCCATTCCCGTGTCAGTACCACCCAGTACTGACAAAAGACATTGGCACATTGAGTGTTGAAAGCTGAGCCTGATGTGTTAACTCTTGCAGCTCACCTGAAGGGGACACCCCAGGACAGCAGAACCACTGTCTTCTTTCCCTTTTGCTTCTGACACTGGAAGCTACAGGGTGCACCTGTGGCTTGCAGGACCTTCTGCTCCAGCCCAGTGAGCAATCCACACCTCATTCCTTGCCACTAAAATGCTTAATGGTGAACATCGGAGCTGCCATTCCCACCCTTTTAAGTGTCCTCCAGCTATTAAACACTGAGCAGAACTCCCAGTGCCTCTACAGGAAGATGTCTCACATTTGCTGATGTTAACACATTTATTACATACAGAACAGATATGGATTATTGTTTCATAGCGTAGGGAACAAAGCATGGGAACATATTCATACAGCAGTCTCTTTACAGAATGCCATCTTCAGACCAAAGAGCGGAGTTTACAGGCCTTAAGACACTTTTTAAAATCCTTTTGTAACATACAAGATACTTTACATACATCACAGTGGAGATATGACAGGGAAGTGTGTTGAAGCCAGTCAGTTATCACCTTGCTGCCCAGCAGCCACCAAATGCCTCCAGAAGCCAACAGCAGAAGCTGGTTCTACTCAGCTGTAGCTGCCCCTCTTGGGCACGTGTTTCTGCACTGAGCTGGAAAGGAACCTGCTGGCAGAGGCCTGAGATGGGTTTCCTTAACGTTGGCAGGGCCCAGGGGCTGACAGGAAACCAAGTACTGTCACTTCAACTGCTAAAACCAGATAGAAAACAAAAAGTAAGAGGTGAGAACACTGCAATTCTCTATTTTCCTATAGAGTGGACAGAGCCAACAAACTGAGCTCTACTAGGGCTTTTTTTCAATCCTCTCTTCTTCAGTATGCCCAAATCCTAAACTTTACCTGGCCCTAACTGATCAACTGTTACACATCTGTGGAATCTGTGCTCTGAATGTTGATCTTGTTAACATCAATGCACTCTGCTGTGATCCAATGAACTCTTCCTCTACCAGAAAGCATTCTGGGGAAGTGACGAGGCCTGGCACTGTCAGCAGTGCCCCAGTGACATGTCCCTGGTGAAAGGTGGTGCACATGCAGGTGGTGGCTCCAAGCATCCCTTCACCACAGTGAACACCACACCTCTGTACAGCTGTGTTCCACCTCGGTGTGGGTGCATGTCACGGGCACTGCCGTGGCTCTACTCTGGTGGCATCTCCAGAGATGTCCCTCTTGCCTACTTAAAGGGGAAATGTGGGCCTCAGCCTTTTCTGAACTTTGGATTCAAAAATCATTTCAGTGCTGCTGCATCGAGACAGATGCCACATGTCAGAGCTTCCCCGGGAATACCAGACCTGCAGCACATGAGTAGCTTTAGACCACCAGCCTTGGGGGCAATCTGGTCTGTGGCAACAAGCACAGGACACAGCCAGGAGCCTTCCAGGAAACGGAGGCTTCCCCCTGCTGTTCCCATACCATCACACTGGCACATGGACATCCCCATGAACCCAACTGCTACACGGCTCAGAGAACAAACGAGATGACCATCAGAGGCTTCCAAATCCATTGCTAACAATTTCTATTCAGTCTAGTCCTGCACATGCAGAAGGGAGCATTCAAAGGAAAAAGAACTTGTTCTTCTGAAGACAGGACTGTTTCCACTGTCAGAAAGGGAGGACAAACCATGGCCTCTACATCTGGAGTGGCCTTGTTCTGCACCAGGATTTCAGAACCACTCTCCCTGGCCCCATTTTTTGCTGCTTCTCTTGTAAGCAGGACACATAGTTGCAATCCCCCAGCACACAATGAAGGCCAGCAGGACTTTTTCTCAAGGGCTGTCAATTCTTTCCAGGAGTCAGAAATTTCCAGCTTTTCAAACTACTTAGTAATAAATTCAATGCTCATGATGTTAGCTAAGAGGTTTGGAGATCTGGCCTCAGTTCCTTTCTCTCTGTGACCTCAGGTGATAAGACAGCCTTTTTAAACCTCAACTGCACCTACAATGTCTTTCCTAACTAACAGCCACAGTCTGAAGGAGAACAGACAGTTCCTGTGACTGGGACACAGCCTTGTGAGTCCAGGTAGCCTCAATGTGTTAATGCGTAATTCACAGCAGACAAATCTGCCCTCATTTGTGCTTTAAAAGCCAACAAATGCTATGCAGAGATAACTTTCTCCTGAACCTTTGGGAAAGAACTCAAGGGTTCTTCTCTACCTGGCATTTCTGGAAGGGGGAGTTAAAAGTATTGCTGCCTTTTCTGTTCTTAAAAAAGGCAAGGTTCCAGTACCCCTTTACTACCAGTTTCCAAAGGCTCTGTAGCCTCCACCATCACTCATCTCCCATCTGAGACTACTACCCAATCCTCTCCAGACAAATGCAGTCAAGCCAGCACATGACTGCTGCAACAGCAGCAGCAAAGGGAGACTCCACCTGTAAGTCGGGAGGATGTGTTCCCCACAGTAATGGCACTGCTGCCTTCTCCAGCCAAAGAGCAGAAGTGCTGCCCAAGCCCTGACACTCTCTTCTATTGAGAGCTCCTTAGACCTGCTTGCTCTCAGTCTGTGGGACATTATTCTGTGCTTAAGGGTAGATAAGGTGAAGAGTCCACTGGTGAACTAGAAAGGATTTCTGTGAGGATGCTGTAGCAGTTGTGATTCACCATCACTGCTTTGTCAGGGGATGCATGTTTTTCTCATGCAGGTGGAAGTGAGACAATCTGCCAGAGAATCTGACCCACCACGATCAGCTGCCAGCTCCTGTGCACTGGGCAAAGGCTTTGTACAGTTCTAGCTCCAGCCTCACTTCATCAATGCACTGTCATTTCTCTCATTGTACATGCCAGCTCCAGAGCAGAACAATAACCCAACCACGCAGAAAGTGCAAGGGCCCAAGATGAAAGCTGCAAGTTCAGAGGTTAGAAGGGGGTCACAGTCCGAGGCAGGAGCTGTTGCAGTTGTCTGGGGTCAGTTTCCAGCAGTAGGATAATGCAGGTGTTCTGTATGTACATCTTGGCATTCAGGTGGGAGGAGAGACACTTACATTGGTGGGAAAGGAGAAAGTCTCACTCAGGGATGTATGATACCTGCCACACAATAATGTGGCTCCTTTCAGCCTTAGAAAGTACTGGCTTCACCTGGGTGGTGTCTCCTGCATTCTCTTCCGTCTCATCATCTTCTCCATCCCCTGAAGAGAGAAAACAGAGTAAAAAAGCCAAGAAAGAAAATCCCAAATTGCAGTGCTCTGGAATACTTCCAAAGAGACCAATACCCCTGATACGATCTTGGCAGCCTGACAACAGACAGCATGAGCTGAGATCTTCCTTTATGCCTGGAGGACATTTATAGCAACATGGTGTTTTTCTGAAGCAGGACTGCATGGATAGAATAAGCAATCTCCAGCAGAGGGAATTCCTTTCAGGGAAGCAGATGTTTGTAACACCAAGAGCCCTCAAGCAGCACAGGTGACCACAGTGCAGCAGCAATGTTTGGAGCCAGCGGCACAGATCTTTTTTAATTTCCAGGGACATAAACAGACTCTGTGGCATGGCAGGCACAGGCAGGTACAGGGTTTGGCAGCCTCAGGCTCTGTAAAGAAGATGCTCACTACCTGCCCTCACAGCCAGAGGCAGGAGACAGAGATCAGTGCTTTTTAGATCTCACTCGCCACCACCCCAATTCCTCTCTGCCCTGCACACCCCTCCTGTCCCAGATCCCTTCCACCACAGGCACTCACCAATCCGGAAATCGATGTACCCTTCCCCTCCGCTCAGCACAAGGACGTTCTTCAGCTTCTGCCCCTCAGTCTCTGTGGCTGCTGTGCTGGGGTTCTCCGAAGGGCTGTCCAGCACACTCCCATTCAGGGTTGCTAGGACATTGCCTGGGAGAGGACAGAGGTGCAGTCAGTGCCTCTGCTCAGCCCCTGTGCAGTTCACACACACACACAAACGCTACTGGGCAGGCCAGTTCCTTCTGCTGGCGGAATTCGGAAGCCACTGCAGTTTAAACACAGAGTTTAAACACTGTAGTTCAAACTCTAATCCACAGTGTTTAAACACTGAGTCACAGTGACCTGCAAGTGCTAGGAATGAATGGATGGGCATCTGTAGATCAGATCAAGCCCCTGCTGCAGAATGGACAGTGGGACAAGAACCTCACAAGGACTGATCCTTACCAGGCACAGAGACGAAGAACTTGACAGCATCCCGGTGGCCATGGAAACAGAGTTGTGCCTGAGCCATGGAGCAGTAGGGAATAAAACTGCTGGCAGATTTGTCACTGTTGTCATCACCGTACACATGGATGACTCCGCTAGAGCGGCTGCCCTCTCCAGAGGTTGGTGAGGTCTTGTTGGCTGGGGACAGGGAGGAGGAATACTGTCAGCAAAGGCTTTGAGTTCCATCTACAAAAGGCACTTGGTCAAAGAGAAAACTTGTGGGCCATGAAGAAAAACCTTTGAAGGCACAGGTCTCTTTAAAGATCTTGCACAAAGGATGTGATGAAGGAGACACCACTAGACTATGTAGTCCCTCTCTATTTGGCTTCAAACGACGTATTCATCCCCGGAGGTGCTGGACAAGAGTAATCCTACGGCAAGCTAAACAAGGTCTCTGAGCTGTCTTAGCGAAAGCCTCTTCACCACCAGCAATCCTGTCCAGCCTTTAGAAATGATGTGCTCTTCTAGGATCTACCTTGGTCTTTCACACCTGGAAGGGTATCCAAAGGTGTCCACTGTACACAGGAGACACTAAGGGCACCTGGAGGAGAATTCCTGCTATTTTCCAGATCAGTGAAGTTGCTCAGTTTTCCAAGTCAAGTACTCTGCTCATGCCAAGCCCCAAGCACACAGAGTGCTGAAGGCAGTCTCTGGATCTGGTGAAGGCCTCTTAGTCCACTTAAATGTCACAGCAGTGGAGTAAGATCCTTCCTTAGTCTTGATTTAGCTGTGACACCAGAAGCTACTCAAGAAGCGAACATTTGAAAGATGTTAACCATCCACAGTTTCCAAGGATTTCAAGGTGGGCTCAAGGGCCTGCATCCAGGCTCTGAGAATGTGAATGCTTCCACTCAGCAAGGAACAGATCCCACTGCTCAGAGCTCAGGATGGGAAATGCTTTTCCTTCTGCATGCACCTCCACCAGTAAAACAGAAGCAGTACTAAGATCAGGCTCTCAATTTCCATGAGAGAACTTCATTGGTTGTTTAATTATCTATAGTTCTCTATTTGGCTTGGGCTAATTTCAGTTAGGTGACTTCTGTCACAGCACCTACTGCCACTGTCCTGGAACTGATGAGACACATCCTCAGAAAGTCAAGGATGACCAAGGATGACCAAGGAAGACCTTGGAAGAAGGTCAGCTTCCTGGAATCCTCTGAATGAACCTTTAAAGCCTACCACAACAAGAGAACTACAAATGAAGAATAAAGTACTCCTAACTAAAAAAAAAAAAACCCACATGTCAGCTGATGAGATGGATGAAAATTATTTTAGCCATGGCAAATGAGGATATTTTCATTACTGTCTCTGGCTGCTTTACTCAGATGCAACTAAAAACAAAAGAATGATGGGGAAAAATGATTGGAGAGAGCTATGCAGCAGAATGGAAGGGTGGGAAAGCAACTGGAAGGGTGAATGGGTGCAAAAGGAGTGAAAGCTGAAGGAAGGAGGTGATGGACTTACCCCGGAGCCCAAGGAGTTGGCCTCGGTGGAGGACTACAGCTAGGCACAGGCAAGGAGTGGGGACACAGAAGGGCACGGGAATAGACAGGCAGGACAAGAGAGAAGAAAATGGTGATTACTGGGAGAAAATTCAGGGAGCAACAGAAACGTATAAAACCTAGAAAAATCGCAACAGAAGCTAAAGACTCAGAATAGTTCATACTATAGTTCACTGCTCTTGCTCACTTTGCTCTTATCTTACACAGATGAATGTAATATCTCAGATGAGAGAGAGACTATGGTCACAAGGATCCAATGCTAAGATTTCTAGGGAAACCTTACTGCTTACCACATTTTTACAGAAACACCAAAAAATAATGCAACTGGCTTACAGCAGAGAACAAGCTTAACTCAGAATTAGGACAGCAGGCCAAGCAAGAATGGGCTTTAAAACAGGGATTCAGAAATGAGACCAAAATTGCCATGCAGAAATGACTGTGTCACTAGTGTCAGCCCCAGGCATATCCAGCTCCAATAGCCTTAGAGGAGACTATCTCAACCCTGACCTCCACGAATATTGCAACAGGTTTGCTCCTCTTTTTTGTGTATGAGCTATTTGCTTCTCAGATTTCTTGCGAGCAGTGTCAAGAAACGTAAACTTGGCTGCTTTCTGTTGAAAGCAAATCCTACTCCCCCACTATAAACTGGCACAGATCTTCAAAATAAGATGCAGACTGACAGGTACAGAACAGGATTACTAACAGTATCAACTAAAATTCCAGCTCCAGGGATTAACTGCTATTAACTACTATTGTTGGGATACTAATTTCTACTTGACTGATAAACCTGAGCTCTAATTTGACCAAATTAAGCTATTCTAAGGTCAGTTTCTGGGAAGTACTATTATGGAGACATTTAGATGTCTATGCCAAAATAAAATTCTCTCTTGTGATGTCTCATATTGTGGCCTCATTTTGGAGACTTCCTACAATTCCCAAAGCTTTGTTTCTCCTGCTTTCCAGAAGCTACAGAATCAGTTCACGTGAGTCTACGCTGTCAGGGTCATGCTCAAAAAAGGCAACTGTACAGATGGTAGAGATGTCACTGGTCCTTGAAGAAGGAAACAGCTTCAACTGCACTGAAAGGGACAGTAATAAATACCTGTTTGGTTTTAAACAAGTTAAATCCATTCAACTGAACACTTCATTCCTTTGTAAGAAAAAGTTAAGCCAAGTTCAGGGCTGCTCATACTCAGCACTTCTCTCTGAACACTGTTCAAAGATGCGTCAGGCTTAGAGTAAGAGTGTCTGGAAAGCATTATATGCCAGAGCCATCCTCCGTGCTGCACAAATAACAAATAAATGCAATTTTTTTAGGGGGGAGGGGGGGGGGGGGGAAGGTGGGTATGGGGGGAGGTGAATAGGGTGGGAGGGGAGGGCAGAAGTATTTGCAGTCGATGGCACTTACTCTCAGTCAGTGGAATAGAGATGACGACACCATTCCCTGTCCCTACCCAGAGGCGGTTGCCAGCAATAAGCAGGGCTGTAATCCGCACGAAGGAAAAGCCCAGCTTTCCAGTGCCTTGTAAGCGTGAACAAGAAGCGGAGAGTCAGTTATGACTTTGGGTGAGGTCTGTTTGTGAATTTTGATTTCTCTCTGATCTTAGTCAGCAACAGATCATTTACTCACAGTTCCTACTGCCTCACCTAGCATCTTGCTGACATAAGGCTCAATATCAACATCTTGCAGATGCTGATGGCTGTGGGCATGGTAAAGCCTCAGGGTGGAATCCAGGCGGATGGAAACCCATACTCCATCTCCAATCCACGCCAGCTGTCTCACCTGACTCTCCCGCCGAGGGTGGGCATCAAAGGATTTCTGAAATGCCAAGTTGATGGACAACATGAGTCACAAAATGTTTACAACTATCTACACATATACTGCATTGTCTTCAACTGAGATCACTTGTTTGGGCTTCAAAGCTCTTGGTGAAAATGTGGTAATGCCAGCAGACCTCAGAAGTTCACTACAGTATACAGAAAACCCCTCACTTGAGTGACTCTGCAGAGATTACAGTCTTCGCAGGCTACTTCACGAGCAAGAACATTTAGAAATCAAGAGCTTTCAATGTCCCTGGCAGAAAAGGAAAACACACAACTCCAGTATAAATCCCAAAGACCAAAATGCCTTGGCTCACTGATATGAACTTCAGATTCAGCACTTCTCCCTTTGATTAGAATTACTCCAAGCACTGTCAAATAGCCTTGTACCAACACCAGTGTACTGAATTTCAACCAAAAGGCTCTAAATATAATTTTTCTTTAGGCACATGGGATAAAGGCAGCTTGCTTTCTGCCACAATCCCTACAGACAGAGAAGTCTTAAGACCATGTATGAAAGGTAGTTAGAAGGCATGCACATACATTTGTAACGTATCTGGCCTCACAGACTCACTAGTAAAGACAAAGAAACTGCTCAGTTTAGACTTACCTGAAGATTTAAGTTCTGGAAAGGGAGGAAAGAACAAATACCCTCCTCACAGACTGGATCATAACATGACCCAAATCGACAGTTTGGGTCCTACAGTCAGCAGAGACAATACAAAGGTTCTGCGCTTCCATACACTCAGCAGAAAATAGCTGTAAGAATACATACAACATAAGCATGTGCATGCATATACATACATTTGCTCTCTTACCTCAATCTGCATTGTCTTAGGTTGGATAACATGGATTTTATTCTTGTAGCCACACCAGACTCTATCATACACAACAGCCATGCAACGGATGGAATGGTGAGTGTGACCAAGGTCCATTAGGTGGTAATTACTGAGATCCCACTGACCATCTAAGGTGAAAAACAAGTGTGAAAATATGCATCTCCTCCATGACATGTCAGTATACAGTATCTCTACCCTTCCACATATATCTAATAACACTCAAATGCACATTTTGCTTATGTCTGTGAACTCCCATGAATCTATGCTACTACTTTGGGCCAGCCTTGTACTTACGTGACAATAATGCTTAGTTTGGTGGGCTGAAAGCTTTCCAAATCAGGATAAATTGAACATCCTTTTATTGTAATGAAGTGAACACGCTTCTCTAACAAGTACAACAAAAACAGAAGAGGAAAGACAGCCTAACAAGACTATGCAGAAACTTTACAGGAAATGGACAATACAGTCCTTGCAGTAAGGATTCCTCATATCACACATAATTCTCTCAAAGTGTTAAATCCAGAATACAGAATCAGATCTACCATCTCTCAGGCTTATTTTCTAGCTAACTAGGCAGACACTGCGTCCTTCACAGACAGATGGCCTCTGCATTGTGAAGCTTTATCCTGCTTCTGACGTGAACAACTTTTGTATGTCAGTGGTCAGGCTTGAACTCACAACAAGGCTGAATCAAAATTCAGACTGCACAAAACAGGGAATCTCTGTATTTCAGCTTCCTACATAAACTGCTACTCAATGAATAACTGAGTTCTTACTATGCAAACATTATGCAAATCAGAGTTAGCAAATTCCCACGTGCTAACTGTCTTCATACCTAAAAAGGTAATGAACACAGCTTAGACACTGCTCAAGTCACAGTGAAACAAAACCTGTAACAGTGAAGAGCACAAGATTAAGGCATGCCACATTACTTGGACATCTCTTTTTTGCAACAAGAAAAACTATCCAAGTGTAACACAAAGATGCCATTTGTTATGGATTTCCAGATTTCCAATAAATCCCAGCTCTGCCTGCTGTGTACACAGTGATCAATTCCACTCCTTACAGAGTTCAACTTCTCTGTTTGATCAGGCAGATCAACTGCACAGGTGATATGCTCAGGTACAGCCTGAGCTGTGTGGAGCTCCCTGTGCATGTCCTGTTACAGCTGATTCGTGAAAGCACAGTAACACTCATGTGGTCCACGTGTATTATACTTAAACCCAAGCACGCCTTAAACAACTACACAGCATGTGTGTATTACTGGAAGTGCTGCATTTGCTCTACATGTCCTACACAGCAGAAAAGCTCAGGAAATGGTGTAGATATTTTAGGATTACTAATACATGTGTGTAATAGTTGTGCATTTTAACCATGTTTGGCAAGCCAGCACTCTTCCTTCCCAATTCAGAGTAGCATTTAAAGCACTGCTATGCTTTCAGGCAAGCTTGTTTTACTCTTAATACATTGTTTCTTACCTTCTCCCCGGTGGAATATGGCTAGTGTTCCATCTGCCAGAGCAACAAGGACCCTCCCTGTCACATGCCTGAAATAACAGAAAAGTAAATACTTTGTCTGTAGAAGAAAGAAACTAACAAATCCTTTCTGACATCTACCAAAGAAGCAGGACCAGCAGGTGGAAGGAGGCAATTCCCTCTACTCTGCTCTCATGAGACCCTGCTTGGAGTACAGTGTGCAGTACTGGTGTGC
>JBCJKH010049562.1:21457-33912 GCA_039877255.1 Loriculus beryllinus
AGGCACTGGAATGGGTTGCCCAAGGAAGTTGTGAGTGCTCCATCCCTGGCAGTGTTCAAGGCCAGGTCGGACGAAGCTTTGGGAGGCATGGTTTAGTGTGAGGTGTCCCTGCTTATGGCAGGGGGGTTGGAACTAGATGATCTTAAGGTCCTAACGATTCTATGATTCTATTGATTCTATATTAACACCACAAAGGCCTTTTTTAATGCAGAAAACAGATTATTTTAAGAAAAGCTCCTATTTGGGAATGCTGCAGGGGGACCTGGGCTGGCACACAGTTTGAGAACTCACTCTTCAGGGAAAAACTCCAGGGTGCGGCTGCCAGAGGAGATCTGGCACATGGTGTGACTGCGACGCTGGCTGAATCCTGCTGTTGTTGGAGACTTGTAGTGGATGTTCACAGATGGGTAGGTCCTCTTTGCTGGTGGGGGACTTGAGGAAGAGCTGAACAGACGGCTAAAGCTGAAGATAGAAGAAGACCCAGATATAAAAGATGCCGGCAGAGATCACACACCATAGATTCACAACAAGAGAAACGAGGTATGCAATCAGGGGCTGTAAGCCCTTCATGAAAACTGCCCTATTTCAAACAGAGCAAAGTCCTCAGTTTGATTGACATAAGGAGGTTTTAGCTTCCAGAAACAAATACTCTCTGAAAAGAGCCTTTTATTAAAACTGATTGTGAGTGTATGTATGTTGCCATTCCAGGATACTCATGATCTTTTTCATTTAGTAAAATAAAACCAGTTCAGACCTGGCTTTAATTCCACTAAGAATAAAGGAAGCCCTTGAAGGCAAATGGGTTCAGCTAACAACACTTTTAGTTGACATTTCACTAATGCTGAAGTCTACTAAGTTGCTGTCTAAAGTAGAATTGACAACACTTCCCCTTTTCTCAATCTTATGCAAAACACCAAAGAACTTACAACTGCCAAATGGTGGACTTCTTCTTCTCCTGGACGGATGGATGCTCACGGGAAGCTCTAAGGACAAACACAGCAGAAGCAAGTTAATTTCAGCATCTCTTACCCAAGCTTTTTCCAAAGAACAGGCCATTTCCATCAAGAAAGCCATGTCAAGATTCAGAATTCATTCTGACATGTTTCAAAACACAGCAGAGGAATTGAGCACACACAACTATTTGATGTTTCAATGTTGACATGAAGTGATAGCTAGTGTGTTCAACTTGAAGTTTTATCAACTCCCAGAAACACTATCAGTACTTGGCTGGTAACTGTAAACCCCAGCATAATATTCAATTCAAGCCATAGCCTTTAGAATTCAATTAGAAGCAATGTTCTTCCCTACAGCTTCTGCTAGTGTAATTAGTTCACAAAAAACAAACAAGTCAAAGAACTGCCTAGTGTCTCCAAAGAAAAATGGCAACTTGAGATTTGCAACCCAGGTTCACGAATAAGAGAGAAAGAATTAGCTACTAGGAGAGAAGCATCTACAGTCTGCAGAAACTTTCAGCGCTTCTCAACCTAGCTATTGGTGGGGGTTCCAACGACCACGAGGTCAACCATGGCCAGGTTCTCTCCTAAACAGGAAAGTTCACCAATATCCAGTCTCACCTGATCATCTCTGTCCACCTGACAGCCTCCTGGAGCTCCATCAACCTCTCTTTGTATTGATTGCGCTCCATCAGAACCCGGGCCATTTCCACGCGGGTGAAGCGGCGACGCTGAGCTATGGGAATGTTGTCCTGCAGAGGGGAGGAGCACTGCTTCAGCCAACAAAAGATGGAATGGGACTGATGTTAGTATAGGGCAAGTCAAGAGTCAGAAAGATAGATTTTTTAGTTCACTTCCTGCTCTGTTTGATTAGCCCCAAAATTCCCCATTAGGAGGTGCTAATTCTAGACAAGTGAACTCCAAACTACAGCCTATGGTCTTATAGGGTATTCTACCAACCCATGGAAACTGGAATAAAATCCATCACCAAACTGAAAAACCCATGCAGGGACTATTGCCAGCAAGGTGTTTTCATCATCTGCAAGGAATTATGAGAATACACAGTGGTCCACTGATTCAGAAGTTTGGAAATCAAAGTTTTAATTCATTAGCAAAGCCAGGCATGAGCAGCAGGGAGCTACCACATAACGCTATCCATTTCCTCAACATGACTAGGAAGGAGGCATTCTGTAATAACACACTGATAAAGGTGCAGGGCACAAGAAATTAAAGGAAAGCCTTTTCCTCTCTGGTGACACAACTTGGCCTTCCAATAAGGGCACCTTGCTTAGGAGGCAACAGGAATGAGGTTTGATTTGTCTCTTTTGAGTGGAAAATGAGCTGGGGAAAATATTTGCCAAAAAGAAATTCTAAAGATTTTGGGAACTCATTATTAGGAAGTGACACTGTGCTGTCTCTGGACTGGCAATTCCCAAGCTCAGCCTGGCTGGTGGGTACTGGTGGAGCTGGAATAGCACATATTAACCAAGTCCCTCTCCAGCCTCCCTGGACTTGGAATAAACCTGTATGAACGGTCAAAACAAGAAGTGCATAAAATAAAAGGAATTTTACAAACTTTTTTCTTTTAATTAAAAAAACAGACCTTCTGTCAGCTCAGCTTAGAAGAAATACGTCCCTCCTCAGCATTTTACAAGCATAACTTGAAAATTTTCTTACGTACCTAAATTCTCAACAGAACAAGTTTATCCCAGTTAAATCAAGAGAATTAGATTCAAACTGAGTTTGCTCCAGTACCTTTTGCAAAGTAAGAACACGGTAATATTGAAGCGTATCTAATTCCTTGTCCTAGCAGAGTGACATCGACATGGAAAAATCTCTGTTACTACTTAGGCTTGGGTTGAGTTTTTTTGGCTACAGCTGGTCTTTGTTGAAAAACCTCTAGCTTAGCCAGAACAGTTGGAAGAGCTGTCATGCCCATAAACCTCGGCCTGCACCCTGTAATATAGGCAGTACTGGCTTGTGTAAAACAAATAATGAGCAAAACAATGCTGCAAGACTGAATTACAGAACTAATACAAGGCAGCTGTTACTGCTGCAGAGCTGATTGTATAATCTGAATTTCTCTGCACAATGTTCTCACAGCCTGCAGCCTCCTTGCCAAAGCGAAGACAAATGTTTCTGGAGAAACCTGACTATCACAAGACCCTGAGAGAAATCACACTGCACACTAGGCTTTAATTCAGAATTAAGGAGAAGCAGGTAAATTGCTCTAGCACTGTGTCAGCTGCTCATCTTTTCAAACCAAACTATTGTTTGAAAGTCATGGGAAGAGGTAATCTCATGGCAATTAGCAACACCTATCAGCAACAACCCTCAGTTTACCAGCTTTAGCTTCACTGTTAACAAAGGCAGATCACTCTGCATCTTGGGACTAGTATATATGAAGTAATACAGAGTAAGTATATAAACCCCCTTTCCCCGCAGGCATTTTAGTAATGTAATATACCAATTCTGTACAGAGATAGCTGCTTACATCCTCCACCTCCTCTTTGGGTTCTCGTCGGGCAACAATGGCTTCAGACTTCACTCTAGGAAAGAGGAAGAAAGGCATCCAACTAGCAAGTGAAACCACAGCTAGCCCTGAGGTTTTTAGGAGGAGAACCATCTATGGGATGTTCTGTCTGTGTGCATCACAAGGAAACACTTTTGAACTGTGAGCAAACCATACAAACCATGAGATGGTTCTCTGGTATTTTTCCCCTCTCTCTTGTAGCACATTACTCTGAACAGATTCATCAACATCACCCGATTTATTTGGAACATTTGATGCAAGCACCAAAATACTGACTGCCTAAACAGTCCAGCCAATTTCTACTTCAGAGCCACAGTCTATGTTCAAATGTTTGATGAGATCTTCATCATGGGAAAACTGAGCCATTATCAACAGTAAAAATACTGGCTCAAGTTCTTCTTCTGGGCCGCTTCCATTTTCAATGCAGTGAAAAAAGCTTCTAAAAGGAAGTACAGTTTGCCATAATAGTAAAGAAGAGAACAGCACATCCATGTTAATAAAATAAAGTTTTTAACTGAGTGCTTTTAGTTTCTTTAAACTCCATACCAAGGTGCAGTCACACAATCCCATCTGAATTACAAGAACTTTATTACCAGTAAAGACATTGCATTTAAAAAAAAAAGCTGCCTCCATCTACAAAACACACACTTGTCAGTTAGAAGTCCATGTCCCTACAGCATATTTATTATATTATACATATTATATATTTTATGAGACTCAAAAGACACTAAAAAAATCAGTCTTATTCCCACTGCTTGTGAGCCTTTCATTTCAGACATTTTGAACACCTAAATGACCAGTCTGTGTTATTCTCGGTTATTCTGTGCTCAGATTACAGAGGCAACCTTCCAGACCCCAGCTGCAAAACAAACATGTCCTCTTCACTGAGATACTGCAATGCAAGTAAAAACCTAATTATATTGCTTTGAGCTCCATGGGACATCTTTAGTTTTATGGATGTGAAATCATCACAGACTTTGGTAGGCATTCAGGCTTCACTTTCTCTAGATGGAGTGGAAAATAAGTGGGATCACTCCAAATGCTACCTGCTTAGGACTTTAAAATCTCTTCTGCCTCTTCTCATTTTATGAACAATGAAACAATTGCCAATATTGGCATTTAAACATTGTTTGTGGGAAGCTGTATTAGCTCTTTCATTAACTGAATAAGCATTTATTCCCCTCAGAGCTATACTGGCTACTATGACTGGCTACTCTTGACAGTTTCCTTCAAAACTGATGGTTTTGAAACTCTGGGGGTTTTGGTTTTGGTTTTTTTTTTTAATTGCAAACTGAAACTCTGCATGCTTCGCTCCAGGAAGCCTAGATTTGCTGCAGAATCCTGTTCCTGGGGAGGAAAACTGCAGGTTTTCTAAGGTTTAATAATCCACTTCAATTCAGTAAAAACAACACTAAAAATATCTCCTAGCCAGCTACCACCAGCCTTGAAGGCTGTAAGGTACCTTGAACTCCACGAGGGGAACACAGTAAAACCAGCAGAGGAGATGGGCTTACCACTCATGTCCTCCCAGCTTCCTTTTCACTCACCTTTTCAGCTCCTCTTCCAGCTCCTTGACTCTGGTTTCCATCTTGGCTTTGGCTTGCTTTGTTGCTTCAAGCTCTCCCTTCAGCACTTCCTGCTCTCCAGACAGCTGGTCCACCTTGGCAATCAAATCATTCTTCACAACATTCAAAGCATTTCTTTAAGGTGTGAAAGGGACAGTAAGCAAAAATGCCCAAAACTAGTTGACAGTTGAAACGGGTGTATTTAAACAATTCAGACCAGCTATAATTCATGGAAAACAAGATTTGGGCAAGAAAGGGCTGCAGAAGAACACAGGATCACCACAACTGGTCAGGATGAGGTTTGGCCAGTCCTGAATCCTGACTGACAGACCAACATCTCAAGAAGATGGGAGAATACTGCAGGAAGCAGGTGTAAGGGTAACCTATCACCTGTATAAGGCTCAAATCTATTTTTAACATACTGAAGGTCTGAAATACACCTTTCATAACTGCTATTATCTGTAATTGTAGATAATTGTGGATGATGCTGATATAAATAAGCATTTCCAGTATCTTAAAGCTTTAAGTATTTTAAAATTTTTAAAATCAGCAGCTTCCTATCATAGAAAGTTCTCAAACTCTGCCTTCAGAGTACTCTGCCTTCCTTTTCCTGGTTGCTTAGCTGTACTATACGGTTTGCCAGACTTTTTCAAAAAATAAGTCCATTATATTGTCTGCTTCTCCATTATCAACTCTTCAATCTTTGAAAACTCTTCTCAATAGTAAGAAAATTATCTTTCCAAATGGCAAACCTTGCAAATAAGAACTTCAAACCAGCAATATCCTCACAGACGATCAGACCCACACCTAGATTACCACTGAAGTTAATTAAAAGCTTGGCACTGATTTCAGTTGAGATCAGACCCTAACGGCACATGCCTAAGAGACTGCAAGTGCCTCCAGAAAGGAAACAGTTAGGAAAGTTGCTCAGAATTGCTCTCTACAATTGAAGAAACAAGTAGTATTCAAGAGAACCTGTCAGACAAACAAGCAAGCCCTTGTGAGGCAGGACTTTTGTCCAAGACCTTCTTCAAGATGACATGTCATTTGTAACTACTAGGCAGGCTGTTCAGAACGTGCAAGTTCCTTACTTGGTTTCCAGTAGCTGCGAATTCTCCAACAGCAGATTCCCCACTTCTTTGCCCATTCCTGTAAAGAAAGGCCAGGAAGTTTTCACCTGCTCTCCTAGAAATGTGAAGCTTGTGTGGCACTGCCTGACTCATGCTTGAGGAAGAGAAATTGTTTTTGTTAGGCTTCCCTAGGCTTTTGTATCCTGCTGTGGAGAGTGAAGTACCTCTTGCTGAAAGACCATGCAGCACAAGAAAAGACACCCATGTGTCCTTCTGTAAAGAGCCTAAATGCAGACTTAGCTTTCTATCCCGAACTTTCACAGGCTCCCTTAAGAGGGACAGAGGAAAGCTTCACTAATGCCAATCAGAGGAAGTCAAGTCAGTAACTCCTGGTTCAGCCATGAGCTACCGCAAACCACTTTTTATCATCACTCATACAGAAAGAAGGAAGAAGTTCATGGGTTTTTCACAGGGGACAGCAAAACACTGTCAAAACTGCTGGCCAGATGTGCACATCAGTGGTTTTCTTTCCTTCTCAGTATAAGCTGAATTTTCTGTTTCACAGTACCAATTTGGAATCATGGTTGTGACCAGTTTCATGCATATGAAAGGCTTCCCATTATCAGCCTCCATGAGAGCAATTTTAATAAGACTTCATATTGTCTGTTGATCTCTCTATGTTTAAAAGTTTTCTCACACGTTTAAAACCTGAAATCTCAGTCCCATCACTGAAGACCCACACTCAAAACACGTACATCAAACACTGCACTTGCACTTGGACATCAACGTACGATGACTGCAATATGCAGACTGGGATGCAAGCGCTTTAAAAAATTTAGGGCTAAGAGTGAAAGTCGAATTCAGTATTTCACAAAACCAAACGGAAAGGAATTTAAGAACCAAAAGCACATGTGGATTGTTTCCTGCTGCCAGCATCTTGCTGGCTCCTAGTGTCAGCTTCTGTCTTACAATGGGGAATAGAGGCCCCCTGAGAACTGAAGGCAAAGAGGCCTCTCCCTGTTGGGGAACAGTGCTGAAGGTTGTAGCTCGTTTCTCACCACAGATCCCAGAACATGAAGAAGCCTCACAACCATCAGTATGAGTGCTGAAGTGCTCCGTGTCCTGCCCTCTGAACTACTGCTTCCTTTACAGCAAAAATATCAACAGTTTTCACGAACCATTATTTGATGATTGATTTGTTAATTAATATTTGCAATAAAATAAAAACAACACAAACATGAAATAAATGGAAGTTAAAAAAAAACGGTACCATACAGGAAGTGAGAACACATCACAACACTCCTCTTCCCACAGTGAAGTGGGATGAACTTATGATGGCAAAAGCAAATTCCCAGCAAGAACGAGTAAGAAGCAGCATTTTCAAGTAACTTTTGGAAAATCAGTAGGCAGATAATTAACCACTTTGATGTTTCAGGCAATGTGTCATTGGATGCTGTGTTAAAGAATACTGCAAATAGCAAAAAAGACACTAACTGCAGTGTAAACTCAAGTGTGGTTTTGGTTTGGTGAGAGACCTATAGCCCTTTCTTTTGTAGCATGCCATATGTTAATTAGAAGACCAAGAAGTCATCACTTTATTAAATTATTTTCTTTTAAATTATGTTCCTTTTTAGTGATTCTACAAATGATCAAATATCCAGCCAGTAAAACATTAAAATGGCACAACAACATCACAGTTGCTGAGGGACGTCAAGGGAAAGAGTTCAGCCCCAGTTTTTTTTGGACTAAATCTTTTTCATCCTTGAGTCATCTGTCCTCCTCTGCAGCTGTTCTGGGGACAGAAAGGAAATCGGTGAAGAGAGTGAGCTATCATACCAGGACTAAAAGCCACACAGCATCCAAACATCAGCATCCTCAGCACACCTTCCACCTTATTAGTGTGTGACACAGTGCAGCCCAAACCTTTAACCAAGTGAAGTCTGAAAGGCTAGGCTTGCAATCAAGAAATGGATGAAGCCTCCCAGAGCCATAGAATGTATGGTAGAAGATAACCTTATGCAGGCTGTAATGGGACAGTCCTACTCATGGGAAAAAAAAACAAAACACCATGGAGTGACTAAAAGGAGATCTCTTCACTCCTTTGTGGCATGAAGCAAAGGGAAGAGACGTCTGGACAGAGCCCTAAACAGAGCCCATCCTACACTGTCCACCTTCAATAGCCAGGCAAATAGTATGAACCATCAAAGTGGATAATCAACCACAAGAAACAGGAGAATCCCCAAGTCAACGCTACTGACCAGCTGTGTCCTGCTTCTTGGAAAGGTGATACCACCATCACAAAAAAACAAACCAAGGAAAATGCAAGACACATGGAGGGATGTTGAGTGAATGGAAGAAGTTCAGGAAAAAAAAATGCACATTAAAAAAAAAAAATAAAAATGGAAAAATAAAAAAGAAAAAAGGCCTTCGCCTTACCAAAGAAATCATCCCGTACTATGAGAGCCATCCCATACGAGAAAGGGAACAGAAAGAGATGGGGACAAAGGGGAAGAAAGGAAGAGAAAAAAAAAAGCAGCCATTAAATACCAGTCTGTAAATAACAAACAGAGCAGCTCATCAGCATGTGTACATCTGTGTGTGGTGCCAGGAGAGGCGATGCTCAACAGTAACTAATCTACACTTGTTTTGCTGCAGCCTGGCCTAAGAGAGATTTACACTTCAGATATCAGGACAAGCTCAAAATGAGTTTCTTCCATCGTCATCATTTTCCCTGTACTAGAGGTGTGTGAATTTCCTATCCTCACAACAAGATGGTTCAACAGACATGAACAAGGAGAGTGAAGGATAAGGGCAGGAGGAAAACAAAAGGAGGGTGGGTATCAAAGCTCTCACCTGGACTTTTTGCACAAGCGCAAATCAACCTCCCCACTCTGACAAACTCCAACTCAACTTCAGCAGGAGGTTTTCTGAGAAATGTCCATGAAAAAATGGTTCACAGTAAAAACAGTTTGAACTAAAAGGAAGGATGATGCCATCCCTTTCCTTTGTAACCGTAGAGCCAACAGCAAGAGGTGCTGGGTAAAGGAATGTGACAAAGCTCATTACCACACAGTATTATGGTACTGCATCTGCCTTTACTACAGGGAAAACTTCATCCAGTTTGCACTGAAATCAAGAGAGATCTCACTGACTTCATCTGAAATTGCATCAAGGCCCAAGTGCCTTTGATGGAAAGGTGCAAACCTTCTGATGACAGAGCATGGCCCTAAGGCAGCAAGTCTCCTCCACTAAAACAAGATAGAGCTATCACAAGTTCTGCTAGAAAAGGCCAAGCTTCCATGCAAGACAGAGGCTGTGTCACTCTAATCCATCAAGCGTGTCTTTAACACTACTATCCCAGAATAATATACTAATATTATTATCCCAGAAGGCCAGTATGAATCCACTAACCCACACTGACTACCATGGACACAGGGATTCCTCACAGCACAGTTCACTGAGAGGACAGTGGGAACCTGACTCAGTTCTGTGCCCACCCAAGCTCTGCTCCAACCATAGCATCCATCCTGACAGGAAAAAACAGTAGTCTGAGCCCCAAGAACTTGAGTGACAGGCCAGTGCAGCAAACCTGCATAAAGCCACACAGGAAAAGCTTACTGAAAGGCAACAGGCATGAGCATAGAGTGGGGACATCCTGCTGCCCAGGGACCCACCAGTGCAAGGCAACCAAGCAAGGTGGAGGTAGGAGAAGTCTGCAAAGCCAACTGTGTTTGGACAAAAGCAGGGGAGTATCACACGTGTATACCACATCATTTGACCTCAACAAGGTAAAAAGAAACAAGAAAGGAAACTGAGGAAAGAAGATACACACCTGAGAACTCCCCTATGGGCCATGTCCAGCGAAGCACAGAGAGACAGGGGGAAAAAAGGAAGTGGAAAAAAAGGGTCAATCAGTGACTGAAACCAACAAAACAAAAAAGATTGTTCAAAAAAACAATGATTCAGCCATTTCAATGTCAAAAGGCATGAAATAGTAAGGACAGGACCTGCCATGACTGTAGATGGCATGATTCTACATACAGGACATAAAAAAAAAAAAATTAAGGGGAGGTAATCTGTGGTACAACTGCAACCACATGCCTCAGCTACCTCCAGTTTTCCAGACATAAACCTCAGGTAATCACATCTTCCTGGATAAACCTTTATTTTCCCTTTATTTTCTCTTTGTTTAGTTGTGTATCACTAAATGCAGAAAAGCTAGTTCCCAGTACCTTCTCTTTTCCACTCCCCTTGTGATTTTACCAACTAGATCTTCTGGTAACACATGACCGCTTCAGTGATGCCTCAGCTTGCAAGAGACAGTTAGTTGCATTTAAAAGACTGAGGGGGGGATTAGGTTTTTTTTCCACAGTGTAGTGCTGGGATGCAGTCTGATAATCCCATTTCAACTATGAAGTATAAACTTACCACTAACATAGCTGAATTTCTGTCTTCACCACAAAATCCTGTTATTTGAAGGGATGTTTTAATCTCCAAAGCAAACAGTTGGGCATCCTAAAGCTGAAAGAAAGGACCTGCCCATAGTGCGTAACAAAACTGCTAGTGCTCCTTCACAGAAACTCTTGGGATAGGGAGAAGCAGGCAGCAGGAGATGGGAGAAGGGCAAGCTACCAAGCATCAGGAGGTAAGAACTTGGGATGAGAATCACAGAATCAGGGAAGGGACTTTAAAGCTCATCCAGTTCCAACCCCCTGCCATGGACAGGGACACCTTTCACTAGACCACATCGTTCCAAGAACCATCCAACCCTGTCCACTGCCAGGGATGGGGCAGCCACAGCTTCTCTGGGCACCCTGTGCCAGCGCCTCAGCACCCTCACAGGGAAGAGCTTCTTCCTAAAATCTAACCTGAACTTCCCCTGTTTGAGTTGAAAGCCATTCCCGCTTGTCTTGTCACTACAGCCCCTGATAAAGAGTCCCCCTCCAGTATCTATATTAACAAGTGAATATGCAGAAAACTAGTGTTCCTAATCCAGTAGTAAGAAAAAAAGGAATTTGATCTACAATTACTACTAGTAAATAATTGTTTGCAGTCCATATTTTTCTCCAGAATACTTCCTATGCAAAATCATGTCTATAAAGTAGTATTAGTGGCAGCAGGGGGAACTCACATAAATATTATTATTTTATATACAACAGCAAGGAAAAGTGCCAATTGTGTACCAAGAGATGATGGCTGCTTTGCAGATATCCAGAAAGAATGAGTGAGATTTTTCCATTCGAGAAACAAGACTTGCCTGCTAGTTACTGCTCAATGGGAATTTCAGTAAGATCCTTCTACTTTAAAGTTCATTCCCCTTCCTTTAAGAAACTGAGTCCAAAAGCAGAGAACAGTCTTCAAAGACTGACTGCCAAATTTTGTGAGACAGCAGAAATACTATTAAAATTTTACTTAGGTGGCACAACCTCACCTAATCTTTTGATTTATAAGGAAAAGTCCAAATACGACCCAGAAAGAGAATTCTTCTGGCCTGTGGATCTTGTTTCTTACATCACATCCATAAAACACAATTTCTTCTATGGCTCTTCAAACTCAAAGGTAAAGCAGGAAGAGAGAAAAATTTCTCTAACAAGAAAGACAAAAGTTTGAGTAATTTGAGCGGAAGAAGACTTAGTGCTTTCTATTGCACAAAGCCAAGAAACAAGTACAAATCTCATTTCTTGGTCAGAGATATGAGCTCTAAGACGTCTCTCTGCCTTTCTTTGTACAATCCTGGCAACATATGCAGTAAAAACTGCAGTAGAGACCATACTATTTCCATATAATTTAAATTAAAAAAAATTTAACAAAAGGAGTTACATTATCCAAAATGTCAAAGTCTTTATTCCAAGTGAAATTGCTAGTGTGTAAAATTACTTGAAATTTGGAGGAGGAAGCAGAATTTGTCTTTGATCTATTTGTATGGCAGAATCCTGTAGAAAAATAACTTATGCATATAAAGACAACCCAAATAAAGGTTACCCAACAGTTTAAATTATTTTCTGAGTAAGCATTACTGTACTGCAGGTACATAGTTCAGTCACATAATGTCTCTATTTCCCATGGCATTTTTTAAAATCTAAACATTCACGTTCTGGAGGAAAAAAAAAAACATTTAAGTGACTCTAGAACCTTAACACAGTTGTCATTGTACCAGAGAAAACAGAATGGTTCTGAGCAAGTTTTTACCTAGCAGATCTGCTCCTTCATCAACATCTCCGATAACCTCGGACCCTGCTGTGGAGAGTTCATGATACAGAGAGTCTGTGTTGATGCCAAATGCCTTGTTCACAATCCCCTGTGTTGGGCTGTTGTTGAAAGAGAAAAAAATGAA